>JAUMHB010084912.1:0-11714 GCA_032359685.1 Pittosporum tobira
ATTAATAATAAATTATTTTGTTGAGTTTATATTTAATTCAATTTTTGGTTAAATATAAAAGATTATCCCATGAATATTGTAAATCCTTAATAGAGTATCAAGTACGTTACTTGATTATGAAATTTTATTACATATGTGGATATAATTATTCTAAATAAGTTCATAGTTGATCATCATTAATTATTAGGACATTAATGATTATTAAAACTAGCATGTAGATTAATTGATGACCAAGTTTCACAGATCATGAATATGAGATATTAAGTTAATCACATGGATACATGTTAAAGAATATTGTATCGGACCGACCCGCTATGAGAAAACTGTGAGGATTGTTATATATATGTTATCAGTTATTCTCATCACAACTACTGAGTATAGTGCTTTTACTTAAGCTTGTCACGGTTTCCTACATAAGGATTAATGTGCCTTGATATTATCAAACGTCAGCCTATGTCAGGTGACTATAACAATATTGGTTGAGTATGTTATGAAACATGCGGAGGAATGTGTATAAGTAAGATTGTATTTGTCCCTCTCATATAACGAGAGAATGATATCTATAGGCCTCTCGATGAGTTGAGACTGTTAAATACATGGCCATGCTCAAACGAGTTAAAGAGTCAATCGTTTGGTTAAACAATCTAACTATGGTATTGGAAAACATGAGATTGAACTATATAAGGATGACAATATTCTTGCCTTATGTTCAATCGTGATATTTTGTGACAAAAGGATTACGCATAGATTATTAGTTCTAGTGCAAGTGGGAGATTGTTAGTGGTATGTCCTTTGGTTCAATCATAAATCGTTCTCTATTATTAGTTGTGTCGAAAAATCAAACTTCACCTAACTTAGGCAGTTATAATGTTTTACTAGAGGCCGCAAAGTTTTGGGCCTACTGCTAATGTTAGGTGAACCTACAGGGTCGCACACTAAGCGAACTGGGTTTATAATGTATTGGGCCGGACAACTAGGGTTTCTTTGTTCTCTTGTATCTCTGATTAAAAGGGGTGGATTATAAAAGGAAGTACATACGCTTTTTTGTCTAACCCTAATTACTGCGAGGTTGATAGAGACTTAGAGAAAATGAAACCGGAGAACTGTGCTAGCACGCACAAGACTTGGGCTCAGTTCGTGTGTGTGGATACCAGTAGAGACATGACTAATGACACGTTGATCCAGAAACAACTGTTTTTCTCATCTCCATCGAAATTCATTCAGGTATAATTGAACTTGTATTTCGGTTTCAATATACGCATGGTTCTTGAGAATCGGATAAATTGTTTTGAAATTCCACATCAATTTTTGATCCGAAACCCAACATGTGCCACCTTCTTATTTTTCTCCATGCACTTGTTACTAAATAAATTATAAGTTGGCCACTGTATAATTTCCTTTCGTGCATGCTTGATCATCACTATTGAAAATAATAATTTGGCATTTCAATCCTTCCAAAATTTCTAATTCCCAAAATTTAAATTTCTCTTGAACAATTTTATCCCAAAAATTTTGAATCAACATAAACAAATGTCATTCACCAAAAATTATTCCATATAACCTTTATTTCAATAATCTCAAAAAAAAGAAATTTTGTAAATTCTTATTTTCTAAATTTCCGTGATATCGCACTGTGCATATGATGGATCAGTGAACTTGATTGTTACTCTTAGTCCAGTATGTTTGGGTTTGGGATATCACAAGAGATGAGAACATATAATTACCGATCCAATAAGTATAGTATTTTTGTCAAGAAAAGGTCATGCTGTATTTGTCAAGTGAGAACAATTTTTTTTTTTTGTTAGGTCATAAATAATTTGCTCTGTTTCGAATAGAAAGTTTCAATTGACCTTCTTAGAAAAATAAGAAAATTTTAAAATTTAAATTAATATAAATTCGTTTAATTGTTGAAATCAAGAAACTAGTGATTAGTAGTAGTAAATTCTAGATAATAGACAATAATTATAGTTGTTTGTGCCAAAATTAAATAAATTCACATCTTTAATTTCCCAGATTTTGCACATCGGCAAAAAAAATAAATAAATTCATTCATCTCTAATTTGAAACGAAGATAGTAATTATTTAAAATTTATTTATTTATTTACTTGTTTATTATTTATTTTCCTATTGATTCATTTACAAAAGGGTTATATTAGTGGTCAACAAACTCTATTGTTGACACTTGTTTCATAATGAATGCATGGAAAGGTGGCTTATGAAAAAATTATTTGTTTTGCGTGCAAAAAGACCAACCTTAACATATAAAATGATCCAAAAAAAAAAATGTTGGATTTAGTATTAATAATTTTTTCATTTAAGTTAAGTCCTAATTTTTGTTTTGTTTGTGATACAGACACGTGGTTTAGAGATTCCATTCGTCACTAAAATTTCATCATTTTTCTTTAAATATTTTTTTCTTGTCAGTTGAAATTCTTCAAATAATGTTCATCAACACGTGAGATTGTGTTTGGGTTCCTAACTCCTCAATTTCCAAATTAGAATTTAGAAGTCCACTGATAAACACATTCCTTGAGACCACAAATTTACCTTCTAATTCATTCAAGGGTATAAACTAATAGTCCTTATTAAATATCAAGAAAATTGTTCAAACTTTTAACAGGTAAATTCATGTATTTGTGGCATTTATGCAACTTTCAATATCAAGGAACACAATTCTGCATTTGATCTTCACGTTCTCTCAAATTGTTTCTGGGTTGAGTTGCTCATTTGTAAACATCATACCAACATGAATAAATAATACTACAATTAAACGCAACACATAATTAAAAATCAAAGCAATATACGATAGTCTGCCATCAAATATGTTAGTAATAAATAATCAGAAAATTTTACTACCCGTAAATTATTCTGAAAGCTTCTAACCACCTACATGTAGGAGGCAACTCAATACAACATGAATTTTCCACAGGAAGTATAGATGGAAAATAATAATAATAATAATAATCTTTTGAGGGTAAAGGAGAGAGAGAGCATGCGAAGGGGAGAGACGAAACAAGGGGATCGAGGAGAAAGTAGGAGAGGGGGGTGGGGTTTGGAGAGAAAAAGAGACGAGGAAGAGAGAGGAGAGAGGGAAGGAGAGTGAGGGGGGGAGGGGGGAGACAGAGACAGAGAGAGGGAGGCAGGCAGGCTTCCTGAGTTAGCACTACCAAAATTTCAGAATCTGAAGCTGGGATCAACATCCATCGCCCAAGCAAACTTGGCCAGAAGAGACTTGTTGAATATCTGCATCATCAGTGAAAGCATTAACCAACAATCAATTAATTTTTTATGTAAAAGAAAATGCTTTCAAACATCTTTGTATAGTAAAAGTAGTTCAATTGCTATTAAGGTTCCGTTTGGAACTTGGAAAATGTGGAGGAAAAGAAGGGTATATCAAAATTGTTGATAAACTAGAAAAGACTACCTTAGCCGACAGATATCCAAATAACTAGCTATACTTCTAGAAATTTTAATATGAAGAACAAAGTGAAAATATAATTTGATTGATGGTTAAGAAAACTTCAATAAATTCTTAGATTTCATTTTCTTTTCCTTTTCGGTTCTCTAGAGTTCCAAACGGAGCTCTAGCACTTGGAAATATTACAAGCACCGTCTTTTCTGATAGAAATTTCTAATAATTACTCTACCTTCTCAATAGGAACTTCTTGTCGCTTGCACCACGCAACTGTAATCCTAGGATCAAGGTAATTAATCTTTGAAGTGCCCAATGCCACGGTTTTCAGATCCTCCTTAGTCCCCTTATCTCGCTCCATTTTTTCAATTTTTGCATTGGTTTGAGCAATCTTCCTCCCTAACCTGCATGCATAGTGTTTATAACATAAGCAGCTAGATGCACAATCCACCAAATAATGTTTTAAGTAATAACAAAGCAAATATTTTCTAGGAGAATTACGCTTCAGGGTTCAAGTTTCTCTTTGACTTCCCATCAGCATTCTTTAGTGGGGGCTTCCCTTTCTTTGCTCGAGCCAAATCTGTTTTCAGTTCTTCCAAAATACCCTACAAACAAGATAAAGTCAACCACAAATCCAAACAAACATAGACACCCATCTGCCGTCTATGTAGGTCCTAAATAGAAAACTAAAAGCAAAATCGAACAACCAACCACTTCATGTAAAATAGTACTCACTTTCCTTCCACAAAAAGGAGTCCTAATCGAAAATTTTGAAAATATCAAGGATATATTTCCTTCCATATCTATTCATAAACATCACAATTGCTTGGTTTAGAAGTGGTGGCATGAAATGAGATTTTCATAGAAATGAAATTTCTGATGTTTATACTACAAGCAATAAAAACGGGGACTCGTATGGTGGAATCCAAAAGAAAATTGGCAAATGGGACTTTTTTTGCAGAACAAAAGGAGCACCATTCAGTGGAGTCCAAGATAAAGGAAAGTCGTACATGCATGGGAAGCTAAGCTTTCTCCTATAATTTTCAGAAGAAACTACACCCAGATGGAATTAAAAGAATAAAAATAAAAAACTAAAAAGGTTGAACCTTTAGCTCGTCTATCTTCTTATTCAACCTCAACATTTGTGCACTATGAGACTTTGACACACTACGTTGATGATTGCAAATGATTGCCACCTGTCAAAATGAATGCCAAAGTTGAAGCTTGAAAAGAGCATTCTAGTAGTTCATGAAACTTAAAAAGAATCAGCCTCTACCTCTTTATTTGCATGTTGATAAACAACAATCTTCTCAGCAACCTCTCCACCATTGGTTTCCCTACTCAACTATAATCAGCCAGAAAAGGAAACTCAGTAATTGAGAAATCCATGGACATTTCACTAATTAAAATCCTCAAATTAGTTTCAAATTAGGTTTTGTAAATTGACTAAGCAAATATACAAATGCGACTCTTTTTGTGCAATGGAAGAGTATATAGGAAAGCCTACAAGTCTCTAGATTTGGCAAATTCTAGCCTTCTTCTTACCATGTCATCCAATGTTATGGACGCGTTATATGTACGAAAAACTTTCGCTGTGAGGCCAGGCATCAGTTCCTTCAGATGGGCATTCAACTTACTCGTATCTAGCTCATCAAAAAGATCATCACCGCCTTTTTTCCCTGAGAAAAGAAAATAAAATAAAAATTTGAAGTGCATACTCACTGGTCCCACGTATCAGAGTCTCTACACCAATTGGGACACATGCAACTAATTAACTGACCAATTCGAAATTGTTGAATCGCCTTGAACACAGGAAGTTCAACTTCAACTTCATTCTGGTATCTAACAGAATCTTTACCAAGGAAGTCAAACTGGAATATCAAAAGAATTTTAGCCGTCACCATAAGTAGTAATAGCTGGTAAACGTCTTCCACAAGATTAAATCCACCTACAGATATGAAGCACATTTATGGTCATTTAGGAATCAGTAACTAAGAAGTTTTACCTTCAAAATATTTGGAGGCACTGGTTCAACATTTTCTACTTTCAATGTACAACAACCAACTGTATCAGCCTCATCGTCATCCTGTAAAACACCAAACAATAACTTAATAAAAAATCCCAAACAAAACTTTACAAGTTATTTGGCATAACATTAGATTTACTCAATCATATGCGCTGCAATAGCTCAAAAAGGAAAAAGAACAAGAGAAGTTCGAGCAAATAGTTCACATATAGACAATTCATAAATATTATACCTTCTCATTGCCTGCCCTCAGGGCTAATTTGTCAATTAGATAAGTTGCCACTGCTATTTGCCGCTTTGTGACATCTTTACTAGCAAAATTCTTAGTGTATGCTGCTCTAATGCCTTCTATGTAGCCCTGTAATTATATAAAAACTTATAGCTACTAGGTCATTTTTCCCTTGGAACCTTTTTCTAGCTATTAGATCATCTAAGAAATAAGGTGACACTAAAAATTGGAAATTGAAAGTTCATTTGAGGTACCTTTAATTTCCTTGATTTTTCATATTTTTCTTTGTCACTTTGCCCTTTCAAAGAACTGCTAGCTGCTAGGAACACGTATTTAAATTCCTTCGGGTTGATTGGATCATTCCAAAAAGCTAACCAAGTGACAGTATTATCGTGCCTGATTTCTTTCCACCTGCCAAAAATCAAATTACAAACAATACACAATTATATGAAGAAAACAATTTTTTTAATATATACTTATCAAAAAATAAAAATTCATAAATTTAAAATAATATTATATGAAGAAAACAACTTGACCATAGAAGATCTTAGTTATTTTCTATTCAAGAACGGGGAGAGTGAAAAGCAGAAAAAAGAGATACAACCTTTCCCCAGGAATTGGACATTCTGGAATTGGGGAATCCTTTCCAATATTTATAGTGATATCACTTGGACGTATACGTCTTTTCAATTTTCCCATCTGAAAAAAAGAAAAAACCTTCAGCAATTTAAAAACTTAACCTACAAAAAAAGGGTAAATATTAAAATAACAGACAGGAATTGCATCTATGACTGATATTGTTAACTTCGTAGTTGGTAAAAAGATATCACAGGAACCTTTGGATGCTCTCCACGGCCTCTGAACAACCCCGGTGGTTCAACTCTAAAGTTTCCAACCTGCACATCAGCCAAGTAGTTGCATAAGGAAAGGCTGTTTTCTGTTCTTTTAACACTTCCCCATTCCTGCTCTATATGAAAATAAGGGAAGAGAGAAGCTAGTTCCCTTCCCTGTAACAGAAACTAGAAAATTGTAATACAGTGCAAGTAAATTTGCCATTACTCATCTGTATTTTATACATAAAGAAAATAATGCAGTACTTAGAAGCATATGATACATTTCAAAACAAAATAACTCAAAGGAGGTAATAACCTTTTCTTTGACACCATCAACAATGGCCCACATATACTTCTCCTCTTGTTTCATCTTCTCCTCTTTCAATGCTTTCTTCTCCTGCATAAAGTAACCCATATCAATATCACATAAACCACAAAAATGTTAAATCACGAGAAAGAAAAAGCCACAATGAAAAAGGCATTCCTTGCTCATTCATATTGAGAAGAAACTCATTATGCCAACTTGAAGCACCCATTTTCAAAACAAAAGTGGAAATCTTGAAGGGAATCTATGAAGCAGGATTCAAGTTCGGGGATTCGGGTTCGCCGTAAGGGGATTCGACAAATCTCAAAAAATGAACTCAGGGATTCGGCACATATTTAAATATTAAATAAATATTTGTGTGTGTGTGTGTGTGTGTGTGTGTGTGTGTGTACCTTTGAATTAAGATATCTATAAATAACTCATTTATTAGCTAATATTGGTATATGAAAATTATATTAAATAATGGTATTAGTACAATATTTAGTATACATAATACATCACTTTTTATTAGATTATAAAAATACTTGTTTTAAGAGGTTGTTAATAAATTGGTAACTTTCAAATATAACGAATAGCATAAAACAAGGAACGTGACAATTTATATTTCAAACGAAGAGAGAAAAAAGTGTGTTGCTGGGGTACGCATATCCCATGGTCAACTCCCCCTCTCAATCTGCAATCGACTCTACTGTTGCCTCCTCTTCTCTGCTCAATCTCTTCTGCAATTGACTCATCTCCTCTTCCAGCCACTGGTAAGTTCTCTTCTCTCCCGTTTTCTCTCCTATTCTCGCAGATCTGCGCTCCCCTTTGCGAATCCCATTCTGTCAAACCCTAATTCCGGCAAATTAGTAGTCAATCTTTGGCGATTCGCTGACGATTGAATCCCAGCGAAGAATCATGCCGAACCCGAATCCCCACCAAATCCCTTCATCAGTTCGTGACCTCGTACCCGAATCCCTGCTTTAGAGAAGGGAATTAACTTACTTCTGTACTCATTTGTTTCTTCTTCTCCTTTTCCCTCTGATGCCACTCATAGATTGGGGTGAAATTGCAGTCTTCAAAGTTCTGAATTACATGGTTTTTTCCAAGTATCTTCTTCCAGTCGGCCATAAAATTTTCCTTGAACATGGGTTTTGTCATGTATTCAGTATCTAACATCACTGCAATCATTGTTGCAACCTGCATAAATTGCAATACAATTAATAGTAACTTCTAGAAAGTTCTGATAGTTTAGGAGGGGGGCAATAACTGGACTTCGTTAAAAAATATCTGAAAATTTTAACCCCATGATCAAGAGAGAATGGGAAATCGAAGTTCACCTCCTCTTGTTCAGGAGTTAGGTCAACGGGCTTCCCCTTGTAAAGCATCTTAACCCCATGAGGCTTGTAAGGAGATGGAAAAATGACACCGTTGTGAACTAAGGTTGTCCATTTCTGCCCTTCACCAGAGACAGGAGGGACCTTCGACGACTTGGAGAAATTAGTACTACTTTTTACCACTTTCTTGGAATTTTTATTTATTTTATTAAGGGAAGAAGAGACAGCTGGCATCGTTTTCTTTTGTTCAGAGAATTTACTAACTGGTGTAGCTGACTTCTTGATTCTCTGGGAAATAGGAACATGATCATCAGCTTCACTTTTTCCCTTTGGTTCTGATTTAACACTTGCTTGCTTAGGATTGGTTGGTGTAGATGCATCGGAAAGCTTTGGCTTTTTAACCGAGAACTGATCTGAAGATTTGGCATCAGCTAAAGGTCTCTTATTTAATGCAGTGGAAGATTTCTTAATCTGATTATCACTGATGCCTGAATCATTTTGCTGAATTTTCAATGCCAAAGGTTTATTATCTTCATTAGAATCTCCATGCTTGCTAGTCGATGGCACTGCATTTGATTTTAACAGGAACTTCTTAGACAAGGGCGTCTCATCTTCTGAATCTTCCTCCTTTATGGGGCCTTTACTAACTTGGTGGGAGCTTCCTTTTGATGCACCGGCCGAAAGACTAAGTCTCAATGGTCGATCATCTTCAGAATCTTCGGAATCACTTTTTTTTTCATCATCAGGTTTTGCCATTGGCTTCTCCCCTTTAACAATAGTTCTTTTCTTCTGTTGTATATTTTGTTTCGACTGATATGTTGCTGACGTCGATGCTTTTGCATTTTCCACAGGTGGCTTCACTGATGAAGCTTTTGGGCTTGCTAATGGTGATATAACTGGTGATCTCTTGGTGGAAGTAACTGAATTACCTTTTTGGATGGAGGAGCTTTGTCCATTGTGCCTTTTAACTTCTGGGTTCTTTTGATTTTGCCTTGCTCCAGTGTTACTCCGCTTAAAAACTAGGGGCGCATCATCCTCATCATCATCATATGCATTCATCAGTTCTGGTTTGGCACCAGCCTCAACAGCCATCATTCAGCAATGATTATAAGTTTCTGCATTATATGCAATTTGTTAACCAAGTTTTCAGGTACTGGAACAGGGGCGAAAAAACAACATAAAATTGTCAATGTTGAAAATTATGTGAGCCTCTGAAAAATTTAAATAAGACGGACTTTCTACACTCCACACATTTTTTGAAAGAAAAAATAAGAATATATTATTTCATTGAAATGCAATGTGCAATAAAACACACCGGACAGGTTCAATACTTATTTTAAATATATTACACACAACCGCAAGCACATTTAGACCCTCAAATTTATTAACAAATATAATAGCACAACTTTTGTGCTTATACTAAATAATGAAGCAGATGAACTAGATAGATTTCATATTTGGGCTAGAAATACATAAAACTGTATTAACTAAATGAAGTACGAATGTGATAGGTTTTTCAAGAATGAAGCAAAGCTTAACATCTTGCAAACTCAAAAATCATGAAAAGGTAAACATTTTGATACTTATAATATCTCAACAGATCACCTAGGGCATTTAATTCGCCAATTTTCACATGAAATCACTTTCACAACAAATACAAATATATCCAAAATACAAATGCAAATACATCCAAAACAGTACATACATTATGAAACTGAGATAAACGGAAACACTACAGCAAACCTAGAAATTTATGAACAAGAATAACCTTCAGTTCCAGACAGCTACAGTTGCTCATAGAATTGTCTAGCAGATTTATGGGATTAACTTACAAGGTTGAAGCTTACTATATAAAGTATTTGGTTGCTAATGGAGAAACAACTTCAAAATGGTAACCAAAAGTTTAACAATAAATGCAGTCGCTCCAAACCCATATAAACACAAAAAAATAAATAAATAAATCAACAGACAATCAAGTCAAATTCCGCAAGGATATTCAAATGGCATATACATTTATAGATTTGCTGAGCTACTGTGTATTTTTATTTCAAATTTTCAAATTTATAATCAAGACAATTTGGGTGTAGATCTTAAAACTTCATATATACAAGTAAAGATTTACAGAGCTATTAATTTAAATTTGGCGGTGCTAATAATTTAAGTTTTCAAATGGTAGCACTGATTACCAAAAATGTTACCAATTATATCCCTTAGCTTGGCAATGTAAATTTCAACTGTCAGCACCAAAGAGAAAGGAAATTCCCACTATAAGAAATTATATACCCGTAAAATAACAACTGACGAATTAAATTAACACCTATTTTAGACAAATTCCTCAAAATCAGTCAGCAAGAAACCCTTTTGATATCAGTTTCGAGCTGGGAATTTAACGAGCCAACTCGTACGGATGGTACTGCAGAGTATTATCGCCTAGACAGGATGAATTCTCCACTTTAAGAGTTGTATTGCATGAATTTTAAAACAAACTGATGAAAATACTCACCAAGGGCAGAGTTGAAATTGAGAAGATGATGCTTATTGAACTACCGTAGGGAAGAAAAGGTTGAATTTTATGTCTAGGGCTAATTTTGAAACGGGAAAAAAACCGGAAAGAACACGGCACTGATGGGCACTGTTTGGATTCCCGGGTAAAAAGAAAGGAAAGAGTCAGATAACAAGCCCCGAAGGTGAGAAAGGAAACCCGGAGGAAGACTACCCCAATGGGCCGTTGGGCTCGATCTTGCCTGTTTGAAGGGGAAGGGGGTATGGGTAGTAGAGGAAAGGAGACAAACAGAAAAGAACAATCGAGTTACGTGATTCGAGCTTGGCCGGTCAAAACTTTGTTTAAATACTTTATCAGTTCTATGTTAAACATTCTAACTTTTTTGAGATTATTTCAAGCCTAAATTTTAAAATATTTTTAAAATATAAATATATATATTTTTTTAAAATAATAAATCTATTAAAAGCTATAACATATTAGCAAATTAAATATATAAAATTATTTTTAAAATATAATACATGAATGTATTTTAAAATGTCTTAAACTATATGCCAAAAATAATTATGTTGAACATGGGCATGGCGGAGTTTATTCATAACGGATCCAGACTTGGGGTTAAGTTTGGTCCAATTAAACTTTATATAGTAGACTCAGACTTGGGGTTAAACTTGGTCCATTTAAACTTATAATCTGTTGATTAGTAAAATTTCCTTCCAGCGTAATGTTAACAGTGGCGGACTAAAAATATTTATCATGAGAGGACAAGATTTATGTAATGAGATTTTTTTAAAAAAAAAAAATTAGACAAAATATGAAATAGAATACAATAATTACATTAAATACAATTATGAACATGATATATTTTAATTAAACGGTGAGGAAAAAGTAAATATGGTGGTTGTAGGACTTGAACTTTTAATGTCTAGGTTGATTAAAATGCTTGCTACCACTGAGCTAGACGAATTACCGTCTAAACTTATTAATTCTCAAGAGATTTTGATCGGTTCTTAGCTTTTTTTAGTGAAATCTTTCCTTTTTCGTCCTCAATTTTTGCTATATATTGAGAAAAT
>JAUMHB010084923.1:7088-18945 GCA_032359685.1 Pittosporum tobira
TATACTAATTGTCAGACGAAAATGATATGTACCTAAAATTAATTTTAATCTTGTACGACAAGATATTAGAAAGATATAGTCATTCTCAAGACATTGTCCATAATTATTGTTTAAAATAATTTATAAGGATTTCTTAATTATCGAACATTTTAAACAAATTTTCTTAATTTTTTTTTACGAGGTACAAATCTCAAGATTAAAATAAACACCGTTTAAATAAATTCAAAAAAAATAATTAATTTTGAAGCAGAATGGCCTCATATAATTGTGTAACCTAATTAAGATTCAGGACCGTTTAGACTCAATGTGTATCTTTTTTCTTTTTTTTTTCTTTTTCTTTATATGATAATTTTTAACAACATATAGGAGTTTAATGCTTTGTTGCAGAGATTAACATATTGTCAGGCCATGGAACCAACAAGTGAGGGTGGAATCAGACTTTCAATCAGTTCAAATATTTATGTGGAAGTTTTAAGTTCTAGAAAAGTTTAATGTATAGATACATTTAGAGTTTCTAAGTTAGTTTCATTTTTCCAATAAAAAAATAAACAAAAAAACAAAAATAAAAGATTAAACATTAATCCATAGTTCTCAAAATCGAACCAAACCTTGTCGAGATACTAGTTAGGGTGAATATTTACTATTATTAATTTAAAAATACTTTACATGACAAAAATAATAATAAAATTTATACAATCACACATTTTATCTAAAAGGTAAATGTCCTATATTTAATAAAAATGTTAGTATATGATTTTTATTTAATTAGTAAATAAGCGAGCATCTCAAAAACGAAAAAGAAATTACTGTGTAAATAAATTTTATTTATTTTTTTATCGGTTCAATGAGTTTTTAAATATTGGACGATTCATACAATATTGTGCAATTTAATTACATATCTATCTAATATTTAGAGAGCACCAAAACAATTCTAGACTTGTTTCTTAATTTTACGAATTAGAGAGTAAATATTAATATTAAATTAAATATATTATACCCAATTAGATAGGACTCTAATCAAGTCCAGCCCAACCCGATCTCACCCGACCCAATGACACACCTACAGGGACCATAAATCAATTAGATTAATTAATGTTCACGAAATTGAAACCGACCAAATTAAAAGCATATTATGTTAAACCGACAATTTACCAAGAAGGTAAAATAAAAAAGACAGAAAATATTGACCCCACGTTTAACAAAATGAACTCAGCCAGCCAGCCGATCAGCCGCAATGCAATATGTACCCGTACGGACCTCTCTCCTAGTCTCCCAATTCTATTGGTTTTCCTCATAATTCTAGAGAGAAGATAAAGCCTCCCGTTTTTCATTCTAGAGAGAGAAACAAAAGATATTTTCATTTACTTCGCTATATCGCCTCCATCCCAAAATTAGGGTTTCATTTTCACCAAATTCAGGCTCTTCATTGTATGAATCTTCCTTCTCTACCTGTATAAATTTCTCATGTCGTATTTGTCAGAGATTTATGTTTTCCAATTTGCTCTTTAACTTGCTTATTTGTGTTTATTTTGATGTACATATTGCATTTTGTTGAATTGCTTTTGTCTCGTGATATATGTTTTGTTTGTATTTCTGTAATGATTTGTTATGCTGTCATTTTGATCTATCATGAATTCATGATTAGGTTTTGTTCGATATTTATTTACATTGTTATGCTTGATCAGGGACTTTGATTTGATGTTAGGCGATAAGAGAAAAGTTTTGATTTTGATGAAAATTGCCCCGGTTGAATTGAAAATTGGTTACTTGGAGGAGATTTTTAGGGTTTTGTAAGGTGTTTTTTGAAGATTAAGTGAGGGCATTTTCAGAAGGAATAGGTCAATTGTTGTTTTAACTTGCTTATCTGTGTTCTTTTTTTTGTAAATAAATTTCTTTAATTTATAAATTGTGGTGGACGAGCAGCCACTACCTTTGAGGTGCGTGCCCGGTAAACCACCGCATGCATGCAATAGCTTACCAACCACCCACACCAGGTAATCCCATAGTAAACTATGTGTGAGTAACCCGAAATAATTATTGCCGCTGTGGGGTTTCAATCCCAAGACCTTTGCCAATTTTATTCAAACAGTTATCTTGGAGCTCTACTGCTGTATTGTTTTTGTCTCTGGAAATTTACTTTGAATTTATAAATAAGTTATTATTTCTGTTCTTATGACTTTGATAGATCATGGTTGGTTTTGTTAATGTATGCATTGTTATGCTTGCTCAGGGACTTTGATGCTAGGTTGAAAGAGAAAAAATTTGAGTTCTGATTTTGATATTGACGAAAATTGTGTTGATTTTATTGAAACGATAGTATCTATAGGAGATTCTGAAGTTTTCTAAGGGCGTTTGGGGAATTGGTGAGGGAAGTGTGAGAAGGAGAAGGTGAATTGTTGTTTGACTATGCCAACTTCATGGGCTGATTCAGTTTCTGCAGCTGAAAATGCGGCTGATGGTGGTGCTTCTGGCGGTAATAGGTCTGCTTATGTTCCTCCACATCTTCGCAATAGGCCACCTTCATCTGGGCCACCTGCTGCAGCAGCTCAGAGTGTACCCACTTTGGGTAATTATCCTTCCCTAGGTGGGAATCGTTGGGCTTCGCCCAGGAACGATTATAATAGATCTGGGTATAGTTCAGGTGGTGGCCGTGGTGGTGGTTGGAACAATAGGAGTGGTGGTTGGGACCGTGGAAGGGAGCGGGAAGTTAACCCTTTTGGAGATGATGATAATGTGGAGCAAGAACCTAGTGAGCAGGAGAACACTGGGATTAATTTTGATGCTTATGAAGATATTCCTGTGGAGACAAGTGGAGATAATGTGCCTCCTCCAGTGAATACTTTTGCAGAGATTGACTTGGGTGATGCACTTAACCAAAATATTCGTAGGTGCAAATATGTCAAGCCAACCCCGGTGCAACGGCATGCCATACCAATCTCTCTTGCAGGTCGGGATTTAATGGCTTGTGCTCAGACTGGGTCTGGCAAGACGGCTGCTTTCTGCTTCCCCATTATCAGTGGAATTCTGAGGGGCCAGGTTGCTCATAGAGCACCGCGTATGCCACGAACGGCATTTCCTCTTGCTCTTATATTGTCTCCAACAAGGGAGCTATCATGCCAGGTAGTTTTTTCTTATTTTTCAGGGTTGAGTGGTTTTGCGCTTTTTGGTAATTTCTATATTTTGTATGAACTTAGATATTTGTTTGTTTTTCAATTGCAGATTCATGATGAAGCTAGGAAATTTGCATATCAGACTGGAGTCAAAGTCGTGGTTGCTTATGGTGGTGCTCCTATCAACAATCAGGTATCGTATTCTTATGTCCTATGATGTGTCACACCCTTACTTTATATTTCTCTGGCTTCATGTAGTGAATTCTTTGTATGTAGCTGTCTGCTGGTTTGGTGTTTTAGTTATTCCTTATCCCGGTCTAAAGCACAAACTAGTATTTTGTTCTAAAGATAAAGAAGGTAGAGATAGGGCTGGACAAGGAGTCGAAAGTAATACAACATGTTGACAATTTACAAATATTTCTTGTGTTGCAAATAAGTTCTCTCCCTTTTTTTTCCATTCCCTTTTTTTAAATTGCAAATAAGTTATTTTTACTTTTATTTTCTCCGCTTGATTGGTATAAGCATCAACAAAGTTTATGCAACCATGTAAAGCAACGTATACAGGGATGTGACAGTATTTGTTTCAGAGTCTTATTTGGTTCTCTTTGCATATTATTGCATGATTACTCCCAAAAGTTGAAACTGCTCGAAAACAAATTGCTTAAGCCTTTATGTCTCTTAGGCTTGTTTAGGACAAAGATTAGGTGTCTGTTTCTAAAGTGTGATGTTTAGTCGGTGTACTGTGGTATATGACATTATGAAGTAATCGTAATATGATTGTTTGGTATGGTTTTAAGGCTGCTGTAGTGGCGGTTGAATAAGGGATTTCATATGTAATATCCAATAGTTGAAACTTGAAAGAAGTGGTCTCAAGTCTGAATTTAAGATTTTGATGAGCAGAAAATTTAAAGAAAGATAAAGCGAAGGAGTAGAAAACCTTGAGAGTCTCAATAAGGTCTCACCTATAAGAAATTCCTTAGTGTCTCCATTAAAAGAAAACAAATTTACTTATGATTTATAGTCATAAACAACCAAATTAATAAGCTAAAAATTTCTCATTGAAAAGGATTGTTAAATTTGTGGAAGACAAAAACAATTATGAGATAGCTTAATTCTTGACTGTAGCTTATGAAGTCTAGCATATCAGTCTATAACTCATTTCAATCAAGATATATATCTTGTTCACTGACTGATTGTATGTTTTATTTGGGCAGCTCAGAGAACTGGATAGAGGGGTTGACATTCTTGTGGCGACTCCTGGACGGTTGGTAGATCTGTTGGAGAGGGCAAGGGTGTCATTACAAATGATCAGGTTTTTAGCTCTGGATGAGGCAGATAGGATGCTTGACATGGGTTTTGAGCCTCAAATTAGGAAAATTGTGCAGCAAATGGACATGCCTCCGCCCGGTGCAAGACAGACAATGCTATTCAGTGCCACTTTTCCCAAAGAGATACAGGTAGTTGACTAAATATTTGTGCATGATTTTTTAAAAAAAAGAAAACTATATTCTCAATGTGTGTTCATTTTCTCTTTCAACTGCAATTAATGTTAATTTTGGTTTGAACAAGTGAAGTGCGGGTTTGTGATACATTTACAATTTGGTTAAATGCAGAGATTGGCATCTGATTTTCTTGCGGGTTATATATTTTTGGCTGTTGGAAGAGTTGGTTCGAGTACGGATTTGATTGTGCAAAGAGTTGAATATGTTCACGAGACTGACAAGAGAAGCCACCTTATGGACCTCCTTCATGCCCAGAGGGCTAATGGTGCTCATGGCAAGGTAACAAACATGTAACAAAATTGTCTTTTTAGGTGACGTGGCAATTGTCTGTTTTATAATGCATCTTTGTCCTTGAATACCTAAAATAGAAAGCAAAAAGGTGCTTATTTACTTTATCTCATGCTTTAAGAAAGAAGAATGTGAAATGGTGAGATATCTGTCTCTATGACATTTTCTTAGGCACTTCTCATGCAGACCTACTCCCCTTATTTTGATGCAATTGAAGACTTGGTGACCTTAATTAATCACATGGAAATATAAGAGAATGATGATATCCAAGTGTGTTTTTAACTAATCTTTTCTACAAGTTCATGCCATAATTGATTTTCCTTCATGTTATTTATGTAAAGGATTAACTCATTGGCTTTACTAAAAATTTCGGTAGTTTTCTAGAAAGTGATGAGCAAGCTAATCTCGAAACCCTTAATTATTGCCTAAGTTCAATCTTCTTTGTTTTTTTTTTTTTTTGGCAGCAATCACTTACTTTGGTATTTGTGGAGACAAAGAAGGGAGCTGACTCCCTGGAATACTGGTTGTGTAGTAATGGTTTCCCTGCTACTACTATCCACGGTGATAGAACCCAGCAGGTAATATTGTAATATTGTTTGTTGGAATATTATTATTAGGCATTCTGGTGGTGTACTAGCATACATTTTGCACGCATTTTTCTAGGGGTTTAAACGAGCCAAGCGTTCACGAACAAGCTCGTTTAACTTAATGAGCAAAGCTCACGTTCAATAAGCTCAGCTACCTTTAAATATTTTAAATTAATCATGAATAAGCTCGGACTTGGCTCGTTTAAAACTCGTTTAAGCTCGTTTGTTTAGTTAAACGAGCCGCGCTAAAAAAAACTCGTTTACTTGAAAAGCTTGTCTTGGCTCGACCGATTGAACTACATGTGTATTCTTTGGATGATACAATTATTCTGTTTCCCTTACATCTTTAATGGGTGTGGGTGCAGTTTTGTTGGGTATTAAAAGCAATCTTATGAGGTTCTATTTAAGTTTCTATTCTTGGATCCATTTTATGCCTTACTTTTGTCATCAGGCGGGGATAAGTGGACATGAAATAGAACCTCAAAAGATTGCTTTTAATGCAAGGTTAGCTGGAAGTCCAGGATTTCAATTGTTATGTTAAGCTTACCTAACGTGGTGACTTCAAGTGTGAATATTCCTCAATCGTACCACAGAAAGAGTCTCCTTTGCAAATTTCTTTTGTTCCACACAAAAGGTCCCCATTTTAGTGATGTTTGTATAAAATGGCACTATGTCCTCAAGTTACTACCACAATTTCATGATCAAGTATCACCATTAAACTTACCAACCATTAGGTTTGGTGATAATTATGAAAGAAAATATGTCCTTAACATTGTAAAATTTTCAAATTGGACTCTTTTTATGGAATTGAGGTAGTAGTAATAGATAAGATCTATGAGTCCTTATCTTAATGATTAGAGCAACACATTTGATCTTGAACTTTTCTCCTGTTTTCTTCAACTGAGAATCATGAGTCCTGTATTAGTTTTCTGGGTGCTGGGCCTACCCATTTAATATATGGTTTATATAATCAAATTCAAATAAAATCTAAATATAAGTAAAAATAAACCCACATAGGCCCCTTAGGCACTAGGCACTCCTTCCGTCTATGCAGAGTTTCCATACATGCATTTGTCTGAGATGGCTACTGTATGACATTTTCATCTTATGCCTTTGTTGTGGGTTCTTTTTCTTTTTAAATGTTCATAGCTAAAGCATCTATAGTTGTCTGCTGACTTTGCTCCTTATTTATTTACTTATTTATAAATTTATTTCTTTCAGTTTTGAAAATTGAAAATATTTCTTTATATTTTCTGCAGGAAAGAGAACAAGCTCTGAGATCATTCAAAAGTGGTCACACACCAATTTTGGTTGCTACTGATGTGGCAGCACGTGGTCTTGACATTCCTCACGTTGCCCATGTGGTCAACTTTGACCTTCCAAATGACATTGACGATTACGTCCACCGTATAGGAAGAACTGGACGAGCTGGCAAATCCGGCCTTGCTACTGCATTCTTTAACGAGAATAATTCCAACATGGCGAGGTCATTATCTGAGCTAATGCAAGAAGCGAATCAAGAAGTTCCTGCATGGCTGGCCCGCTTTGCGGCCCGAGTGTCATATAGTGGAGGGAAGAACCGCAGGGGCGGGGGAGGTCGATTTGGCGGCCGTGATTTTCGGAGGGACACTTCATTTAACAGGGGTGGGGTCGACTATTATGGTGGTGGCAACATGGCGGGTGGGTATGGGGGTCCAAGTGGGGGTTATGGTGGAGCATATGGGTCTGGTGTGACCAGCGCTTGGGACTGACATTCTCAAAATCATGCCCGACTTGGATAATTTAGTTGAAATATAGTTACCATTTTACGGTAGCAGAGATTTAACTTATTCATAGGTTAATTTTATTTTTGATGTTCTCGTTTTACGACTGTTCTTTTAAGTTTTTTTCCCTCTGATGGAGTATGGGGGGGGATGGTGTGTAGTATTATTAGGATAGAGATAATTTGATGCTGGCAGGCTGTAACATACTACTACTCACATTAGGTTTTCTTTACCATGTCTTCGTGTTGGTCTTCCCGCTTTGGATAATGGGTTGTGAATTATGGTGGGAGGATTAGGTTTTATTGTTGACAGCTTTTGCGTAAAACTCATTTAATTTTATCTTTTATTTATTTTAGATTTGTTATTGGCGGACCTTGATGTTTTTAGTAGTTTGTTATTACTTTGTGCGCCTTTTAATTTTTTTTTTTTTTTTTTTTTTTTTTGCTTTGTTTCCTTGTATGGGAGTATTTATTTATTTATTTTTGCTTTGTCTCCTTGCAAAGGATTAGTTTTCAACAACATTAATTAATTAGTAAATAAAAATCATGTTAGTATCAGCTATTAAGTTCTTTTAAGAACAAATTTAAAGACTAAAAAATAAATGGAATTAAGAAAGTGATAGAAAAATCATTTAGCAAGTTGAGGAAGCTCTAGAAAACAAAAAATTAAAAAAAATTGAATAAAAATAAAGATGGAATAAACGAAAAAAATTGACATTAAAGAAAAATAAATAGTGAAAATTATAATGAAAATTTAATATTCTTATGTACCTATAAATAAAGGAAGGGGCCGGCAAAAGTATTGTTTTCAGAAAATGTCAAATCGTCCCTCACTTTGTTTGGCAGTGGACTAAAGTCAATTATCTTTGCAAAAATGAGAAGGAAAACTATATTTGAATTATGTTGTTTTTTGAGTTGTGTTTATTTAAACATAAAATATTAAGTTATGTTAGAGATAATGCATAGAATAAAATAGTACACAAGTAGAAGTTTCTCAAGCAGATTAAGTCTTAAAGAGAGTGAGGGCTCTCTTATATCACTTATGAGGGTCCTTTTGAGTACAAAGTAGACTAGAGGGAGAAGAATAGTATTTTTCAAATAATTAAAGAGTTTTTTTAAAAATAACAGTTAATTGTAACAAGTCTCGCTGTATGCAAAGTCTGTTGCAACAAGTTTCGAGTTTTGTTCAAATGCGTTTTGAGTTTTAGCAGCGGAAAAATCAATTCAAGTAGTATATTTTCTAAGTTTTATTCATGGCATATATTCACAAATGGACAAAAGGAAAGATAAACATAAATAAAATAAAGAATCAAATATTTATCATTAAGTATATATTCAAAAAGATACAACTTAGCTTGGTTCTAGCAAAATTCTTGATTGCAATAATAGGAATAGGAATGATGATCCTCCACTAATCAATACATGACTGAAGATGTATGTGGGAGGTTTCTATAAGTATCTAAGATTTTGACTAAGTGCTTGGGTAGTTTGGAATGGTCATAGTAAGTTATTTTTCTTCAACCTTCAGCGTAGAACCAATAAATTCAACAACTATTCTCCAAAATAGCAATAACTCACGAAAACTAGCAACCTATCTAGCAGCTCACCTAAAAACCATCAACCTGCAAATGTTGCAGGTCTCTTTCTTATATGCTCCAAGAATCTAACCGTTTGAAAAAAGTGTCATTTGAATTTCAGTGCTACTACACTCATTTTGGTTTGACGTTGGCCACCTATCCTCTGAGAGCACCATTTGTCCTTTTCTGACACTTTGTTAGATGGTTAAGGAGGCGGCTTAGTCCATAGTACAAACTTGTTTTCTTGTGCTAACTATCGAGTCCCTTGTTGTTGCTTTCTTAATATCAAATGATTCTTCAAACAATCTTACTCTTTAATGACTAAATGTTGTTGTCTTTACTATATGCTCCAAAGGTGGTTGCTGTAAAACTCACTTTGTTGTAAGTCTTACCTTGCTGTGAAGCTTCAAGTCACTTGTTGTCGTAAACACTTTTATGTCTTCAATTCTTCTTGTCTTGCTGCCTTGTTGTGAATCCATGATCAATATATCTCCTTATTTTCTTGAAAGAAACCTTGTTGTCTACCGTCTTCTGTGCATCCTTACTACTTGTTGTGCTAGGATATTTGCTGTCTTTGAGAATTATTACAAAAAATAATATTACAAGTAACTGGGCATGATTAAATCACAGTAGGGGTATGCTAACCTATGCCTATCAATCTATGCTAACCTATGCCTATCAATTCCCTTTATTTGATAATGCCAAAGAACAAGTACAACAAAGACTTAAAAAACACTTAAGTACAAAGAAAAGATTTTCTATTTAGATAAGAACTTGAAATTACATAGAAAATTTTTCTAAAAATTTACAAGGAAATAAACAAAAATAGGCAGCAATAGCGAGCTTTAGTCACTTCTCTGTTGTCTACTGTCTTCTTCTTGCCTTTGGCCTTAATAGCAACAATTTTCTTACCTTTGGTAATTTTTTCCTCTTCTTGTCATAGAATAATAGTCAATTTTGTGTCTCTTTTTTCTTCCTCTTTGGCATTACACGCCAATACTTGATTAACAACAATCTATAGATAAGAATTGGTTTTTTGGAGCAAAAATTAATTTGTTGCGGCAATTTTTTGAAGTCAAGTAGTTTGTTGTAGGGTTTCTCCCTCAAAAGGTGCTAACTTTGCTGTTAGGCTTATTAGTCGGGTTTATGAAAAATAGTTGCTCCCCACGAATATCAGGTAAAGAAGGGAATTTGAAACATGCTTGGCGTCATAATATGATATATTCATCTAAGAGCAAAGTCCAAGTTCATTTGAAGGATAAAGAGGGACAAGTTTAAAACTAGAAGAGAATAATATCTAGACAGGACTGTCTCTTTGAGAATAACAGGAGTGTACCAAGGATGATGGAAATGCTTGCTTCAAATGTGGGGAGGTTGTTATTACCAAAGCTTACATTTCCCTTGTCCTCATCATTCCCTCCCCAACCTTCATAACTTCTAACGAGAAAGAGAATGGCAAGTGGCGAGGAAACTGAGGGAGATTCATTCATCGACTCTCTATTATTCAAAGAAATCTTTATAAGATACTTCATATTCACCAATGATAATTATGATAGTAATGAGTATTTTAAAGCATATTCTAGAAAGTGTTTCTCTGCAAGGGCTTTCAATCCCACTGAAAAATGAAGGTTGAATTTTTCGAACATTAACCCAATAAAGATGATTGAATTCATTTGAAAGGGATGATTTGACTGTGAAAGGGTTGGATTGAATAAACAAATGAGATAGAAAAGGAAGAGTTTGAGGAAAAATGTTGGATGAAGAGACATTGGCTAGAAACTCTCATTAAAAGCGTTTTTTAATTTAATTTGATTTTTTAGTTATAAAATGCAACTTTATTAAACAAGGTTCTCAGTTCTTTAAATGTACTGAACTACATATGTAATTATGAATTTTTTTTTTAAAAAAAATCTAATTATTTAAGGTGACGTACCAACTCTTTGAAAATAGTCTAGTAAAATAACTAAATAACTTTATTTGGGAAAAAAGAGAAGATAATTTTTTCTAATATAATAATATTAACAATAGAAGATAAATCTATGTGGTTCCTAACTAGGGTTTTAAACAAGCTGGAGCAATCTTGTTAAGTTTGAGTTCGGTTCACTTAGGGGTGTTAAACAAATTTTTTTATCAAACTTGAACCAAACCTTAAACAAATCAAACTAAAATTCTAAATGAACCATCAACTTGTTTAACACCCTTTACTACTTTTTATGACAATTCTGTCCTGAATCCGCATGTAGTGCCCGATACTGAATCCAATGGGATGAGTATTTATATAACCCGAGATAGTCAAGGTCGGGTCTGGACAATTCTCCACCTACCTCACAACCACCCCGCTACCTGACTAGTTATATATATTTATAATTATTTTTGCAGTTATGTCTGTTTGTGTGTGTCTCTGTGTGTGTGTGTGTATATATATATATATATAAATTTATGTTTATATTTATACAAATGCATTACATTCTTAAATATGAGTTATAAATAATATAATAAGTTACTCGTGAGTTATCCATATAATACATAAAATTCAAAGGTAGGGATGAATATAATTTTTTTGAATCTGAAATAATAAAATTTGGGATCAAATTATGCGATACCCGCCTCCGACCCGCCCCGTTGCCATCTCTATTTACTACCAATGAATGACGATGCCATGATTTGAGAACTTATACACAAGTGCCTTTTACACAATTTTTAATGATTCTGAGAAGCGCAGGAAATTTCAACTTGACAGTGAAGTTATTTTAAAAATATTATTTACTATGTTTCAATTTAATAATTTTAATTAAAAAAGAAAAAAAAATCTTTCACAATATCATTCTTATCTTATTAATTGATTACGATTTCTCTTTTTATTTTTATATGAATAATGGGAAGAATATGTTATATATAGTGGGAAGAAAAAAAAAATAGTGAGAATACGTGAGTCTCATATTTTTAAATTTTAATTTTTTCTAATGAAAAATTGACTAATTGGATGAGGGTAGTGTGGAAGAAATATGAGGAAAAAAAATAATACAATAAA
>JAUMHB010084923.1:19045-31277 GCA_032359685.1 Pittosporum tobira
AAATTAAAATAAGAAAATTAAAAGAAAAACAATATAAATAAAATGTAACGGAAGGAGCTAAAAATACAAAATATTAATTACTCAATTTGTTCCATATTAATAATCGTTTAAGTTCGATACACATAAATTAAGATCAGTAATAAATATTAGTGTTCAATTTCAATTTTATTTCTTATTGAAAATTGTGAGCAATAGAGAAAAAATAAATTAGAAAATTAAAACTCTTTAGAAAAATAAGAGAGATTAGGGGTAATATATGAAAAAATCTACTATGCTCTCTTAAAAAATTACAAATGATAATTATTTTAGAATAAATTTTTATTTCTAAAAAGACTATTATTTTGAAATGAATGAAGTATTAAATAATATGTGAAATTTCGATAGGTTATTAACTAAAAATTAAAAAAGAAAAAAAAACTCGATATATTTATATAACTCTAAAACTGAAAAAGGTGACTCTTATCTTTGCTTTTGAGATGTTAGAAAATTCAGGGTAGAAAGTTTCTCTTTATTATGAAAAGCAATAAATGCTTGAAAATGTAAATACAACATGGCCCAATTTGAGGTTAGTTAAAACCTGTGACATATAATAAATGAAAAATATAAGTTTCATTAGTAATCACTCCCTCCTCCGGCCAAGAGTTCGAGCTTAAAAAATTTAATAAAATTTAATTATTGTACAAATATATATGTATAATACGTATATATATGTTATATTTGATAAGTTTATATGTGATTAATTCTTAAAATTATTTATAAATATATAATAAAAAAAAGAAGCAAATCAAGACTCCTTCCATCCCAAGCCATCCATTTATATGAATTAAATTTAAATTTAATTTTCTCTTTTATTTTTTATTTCTTTTACAAATATTCAAAATATTTATCTTGATTAATTCAATTTAAATCAGGTCAAATTTACAAAATAAAAATAATTCTCTTAACATAATTTATTATATTTATAAATTTAAACTCGAGATAATATGAATAAGACATCTTTTTCTATAAGACCCGAAACATGTCGGTGTGCCAACTCTTTTAGCACTCCTTATTATGAATGAATTACAATTCCATATTTTCAGAGTACTCATATAACTAGGTCCCATTTTCATTAGTCCACAATAATGACATATTTGCTTTTGGGTAACTGGTATCTGTTTTCTTCGTCTCCTCTCTCTCATTAAATGGGGTTGACCCGTTAATTAATGCTAGCAGCTAGCACTGGGAAGGGCGATAAGGCCTTTTGTCCTGTGGCAAGATATGATATCAAATTTTACAATATCACATACTAATAAAATACTACTCGTACTAAATTTAATGCATTAGTTATCAAATCTAGAAAGAAATTAGGAGTTGTTAAAGAAGACAACGGGTCCGGCTGTAATTTTCTGTTAAAACTCTCTCTGAAGTCTATTCCCAGAGAGAGAGAGAGAGCGAGAGAGATTGTGGCTCCAACTCCCAAGGAGTATCTTGATTGTTTCAGTTTTGCATTTGCAAAAAGCTCTTCTTTTTGTCTTTCTATAATATTTAATGATTTTTATCCCTTTTGGGATCTGATATAAAAATTGGGGCTTGAAGAGTTCTTGATCTTGATTTGATTCTGGTTGTGACCAGAAATTTGTATTTGAGACCGTCTTTGTGAGATGGACCAATCGGTTGAACAGTCTCCTAATGCACACAGGGGTTTTAGAGTTCAAGCTCCATTGGTAAGTTCTTTTCACTTCTTTAGCCACAGTTATTGTTTATTCATGCCATTTTAGAGATACCCAGATGAAATTTATTGATAAATTTGCAATCTTTGTGTGAATTTTTGGTATGTGAGTGTTTTGATGTGATTTGGGAGATACCCTATTGAAATTCTTGTTTTAATTATGCTTGATGAGTGCTGAACTTAGTTTTGGGTTTTTCATTTCTGGAATTTTCTGCATTTTGTTTTGGCACTAAAGCTGGATAAAGGTTTTCAACTGTCAAGCCCGTGATATTATGTGTGTGGCAGATAATTACCTCATCCCTTTAGATCTACAGTTTCTTATTTATGGAGAGGTTTAGCTTTTTTGTTGCCTCTAATCAGAAAGAATTTTAGTATTTTTTTTTTGCTTGAATTGGGCAACTTGCTGATGACACAATGTTTTATAGTGAACATTGAGGTGTAATATCTGGTTTTTTTCAAGTTAAGGGTTAATCTTGCTTCTGGTTTTCCCGGTTATGTGCCTTGGGACAGGCACATAAGCTCAAGGGGCCGAGGCACATAATCTCAAGGGGTGGGAGAGCAATAACATGAAGTACCTAAAAAAAAAAAAGATGTGCCTCAGACAGTTGGACACATTTTCTTCTTCAGTTTGTGAAGATAATCATCAATCTTTAACTTTGATCTTTTTGGAGTAGTTGCTATGGACGTGAATACGTGATCCATACTATATTAAAGTGTTTGCTCTTTAAAATTCGCAGTCTATATCCTATTAATAGTTTACATACGTGTTCATGCTTGTTGCCATTTTAATTTTCCTCAACGTTGGCATTTTTCGGGTATTTTAAATAATGGGATTTAAGTTCCTTGTTCAATCCCCTCCCTCATAAAGGGCAAAGGTAAGGGCAATAGAAAAAAATGTAACATAGAATAAAGGAAAGTGAGATTAACAATGATAGATTGAGCGTTTTTTAATCCACCAAATCAAGGAAGTAGGAATGAATTTTATAGTTTAATTTGCTAAAGCCTATGTGACGTTGTAATATTGTATATTTACTTGCACAATTCTGTGTGGACACGTATTAAGAGACACTAAAAAAGTTTTAATTGATTAAGAGATTATTAATGAAGAGTCTGAATTTTATCAGTTCTCTGTTGATGAAACTCTTAGCATGAGGACCCCTTAAATTTCTACCATGTTTGATATGTGGATTGATTTTCACTGTGTTGTAACAGGCTGCTAAATCACCCTTTTTCTATTCCTTCTCTCTCTCTCCCGAGTAAAATACATTTTACTACCTGTGTTTTACCCCAAATTGCACATGTGGTCTTAAAAGTTACAAAAGGAAGCCTGTGGTTTTAAGCTAAATGAAATTCATGACATGTGACAATTTTTGGGTGTTATTTTTTCGACGTGTAGTGAATTGATATCTACAGGTATCTTTCTATACCTTTTATGACTACAGATGGTAAAATAAGATTTGCTCTAAACCACATGCTATAATACCCATTTTACTCTTCTGTTTTAAATATCTTTTTTTCTAGCTGCATTGGGGCATGATAGTTGTACACTTTACATACAGTGAAATGAAAAAAAAATAAAAATTCAACACAATACACAAACATCTTTTACATGGATACTCGCAAAACGCGTGTCAGATAATGCCTTTGTTCAACAAACGAAAATTTCACTTGAAGAAATCCTACATATTATTATCAGATAAGACAAAAGAATGATGGTAAGATAGTCCAATTATCCTCTATATGGCTCCAAATTGAGATATTATATTTATTTGTGTTCTTTTATATATTACATTTTAAATACATAAAACATGAATTGTTATATCATCTGCTTTCTAACATAGAACTTTCGGTAGGTTGATTCTGTTTCGTGCTATTGCAAAGTAGATGCTGGCTTAAAAACTGTTGCAGGGGCAACGAAATTTGTCCCGGGATCAAAACTATGCATCCAGCCTGACATCAATCCTCGTGCACACAGAACAAAAAATTCCCGCAGGGAGAGGACCCGATATCAGCCACCCCTCCTGCCAGGCCTTCCAGATGATCTGGCCATTGCTTGTCTAATCCGGGTCCCTCGTGTCGAACACACCAAGCTCCGTCTTGTTTGCAAGATATGGAATCGGCTTTTGGCTGGAAACTTCTTTTATTCTCTTAGAAAAAGTCTTGGAATGGCAGAAGAATGGGTTTATGTTATTAAAAGAGATCGAGAGGGGAGAATTTCATGGCATGCTTTTGACCCCACCTATCAGGTATGGCAGCCATTGCCACCAGTTCCGGGCGAGTACAGTGAATCTCTGGGGTTTGGCTGTGCTGTTCTTAGTGGTTGCCACCTGTACCTATTCGGAGGAAAAGATCCAATCCGGGGATCAATGAGACGGGTCATTTTTTATAATGCTCGGACAAATAAATGGCACAGGGCTCCGGATATGCTTCGAAAAAGGCATTTTTTTGGGTCCTGTGTTATAAATAACTGCCTTTATGTGGCCGGTGGAGAATGTGAAGGAATTCAAAGGACTCTTCGTTCTGCTGAAGTGTACGACCCGAATAAAAACCGTTGGAGCTTCGTTTCAGATATGAGCACAGCAATGGTCCCATTTATCGGGGTTGTTTATAACGGAAAATGGTTCCTAAAAGGACTCGGGTCACATCGTGAGGTCCTTAGCGAAGCATATGTTCCAGAAACTAACTCGTGGGGTCCAGTCAGTGATGGGATGGTTGCTGGCTGGCGTAACCCTAGCATTTCTATGTATGGAAAGCTCTATGCATTGGATTGTCGTGATGGGTGCAAGCTTAGGGTTTATGATGAAGCTGCAAACTCTTGGAGAAGATTTATTGACAGTAAGCTCCATCTGGGTGGGTCCCGTGCTCTTGAGGCTGCTGCTCTTGTTCCTCTTAATGGGAAGCTTTGCATTATTCGTAATAACATGAGCATCAGTTTGGTTGATGTATTGAGCCCTGATAAACGAGTCGAGAATAATCCTCAGCTTTGGGAAAATATCGCTTTGAAAGGTCATTTTCGGAATCTCTTCACAAGTATATGGTCCAGTATAGCTGGTCGGAGCGGACCAAAGAGTCACATTGTACATTGTCAGGTCCTGCAAGCATGACAACATATGCTATTTTTAGCATTTCTTGCTGCATGAATTGCCTCACTTTCCTCCAATTTTGGGAAGACTCTTGTAGCACAAGCTCCAGTGGCAACAATTTTTTGAAAGATTGAACGTGGCAATTAACGTCGATTTCATATTCAGCTAGGAATCAAATGTCATCACTATGCAATTTCTTCCTCGCATTCAGAAAGAGAAGCAGTTAGCTTTAAACGTGTATATCCTTATCACTAGCATCTGCAGCGGTATGCATCTCTGGCTTTTGGGATCTCAGTAGGATATAACGTTGAAGATGCTTTGTGAATATACATGGGCTATTATATATATATATATATGGTTGACATGTAACTTACATTTTTGTTGAACGAATATGATAAAATTGTCCCTTTTTTTCCTGCCTTTTCTTGTCATTTCCACTGAAAAAGGTAAAGAGTTAATTGCACTTCAATCTTCTCCCCTTCCATTCCGTTCTACTCTCCCAGGGTAAAAAGGTCACGTAAATGCCTTTTATGTCAACTTTATGTGGAGTGCATATTCGGTACGTGTTTAAAAAGTCGAGATGGAGATAATTGAAGTCAAGATATCGCCGCCTATTTCAGTAGCTACTATCAAATATGTGTGGCATACATTAAAATATTTATTTTATGCTTATTTAATAGCAGCGTTTAGATATTATAAAATACGAACGCAGTAATAAATTATATTTGATTAATTAAATTTATATTTAAAAAATTTAATTTAAAATTTAAATTCACCAAAAAAAAACTTAAAATTGAATTTAAGTTTTTAACTCATCAACTTATGGAAGATCATTTTCCATTAAAATTTTTTTAGACATGATAGTCTTAAATTTAAGTGGTTAAGTTTAATTCTAATAAAAATTATAGGTAAAACAAAGCAAATAGTACATCTATTCTTATTAATCAGTTATTTTTTAATAAAATGAAGAGGGAAAATATAATTAGAAGGAAAAAAGGATTAAGCTCAGAAGCACCTTATTTTCCATCAGATGAACTTGATGGAATAGCAGCGGACCCTTCCAACTGCGTGAGGAGCAAATATCTTCATAGCTATGCACCAGCCGGGAATCGAACCCGGGTCTGTACCGTGGCAGGGTACTATTCTACCACTAGACCACTGGTGCGCTGATGTCATAATAGCTTAGCCATTCGTAGATCAGTTTAATTGGCTTCCAATTGAAAATATACACAGCCTTCCAAATGTTTTATAGACTTCACATTCCATGCTTTAAAAAAAAAGAAAGAAATAAATAAAAATTCATATTCCATAAAATGTTGACAGCAAAATTATTTGTTAGGAGAGAATTTTCATAGTCAATGATAACTTATCTAGTCAAATTTTTAATTGTTAAACACTGAATGACGCTTTATTTTTCGATTCAAAATTCCGTCGATAACATTATACACTTATATCAAAATTAAATGAGCACAGTCGAATCGAATTATAGGTAGAAAACTAATCACATAATGTAGCTATTGTAGAAGCTTATGAATGAAATGACTATAAAAAAAAAATAAAAAATTAAAGCAATGCAATTTTCACAAATTTTCTTTTGCTAGCTCCAAGATCAAATTTTGGGGACTATTTTGCAAACCGGAAGAAACTTTGGGAGACGTTAGTTCAACTTTCTCATAATTATTAGTTATGTTTAGTTTTGTAACACTACTCACTTCTTAATCGGTCTCTGTAATACTCCATATATACCTAAATATATATATGCAGTGAATCAATGACGAGCAAATCATCCGCTCAAATTCACCCCAATTCAACAGTTTTTCGATCAGCAATCGCGTCAAGATTAATTGTACTAGCCCTAATTATTCTCTGGAGATCTCTCTTAACACCATACGACACCTCTGCATCTATAAACCCTAATTGCATCTCTTTAAAACCTCAACACTCGGCTCCCATTCTTTTTCCTCGATTAGCTGCTATAATTGAGGACAGTATCGTATGGGACAGCGTGTATTTCGTCCGTATCGCGCAATGCGGCTACGAATACGAGCAGTCTTACGCCTTCTTGCCGTTGGTTCCTATCTGCATTTCGATTTTGTCGCGAACAGGTTTGTCAAAATTCTATTTTTTGCTCAATTTTTGTAATTTTTTGTGGTTTTCTTTGAAGTCCGTATTTAGCTTCTGTTGTACATGAAAATGTAATCATTTCTGAGATGCAGAGAATTCTTTTTTTATTAGTTTTGAGATAGAGTTAAATTCACGCGAAGGCAATGAACTATTAAACAAATTAGTATTTATTAAAGATTATGCACTTTACTGTAATCAACTTGCATTAGTAAAAGATTCTTGCAACTCCATCAGTTCCAAAAATATAAGTGCAAAGTTTGACTTTTTAAAGTCAATTTGGGAGAATTTTAAAATTCAAAATTGACATGAACTAAATTAAGTTTTGAAAATAATTATTTTTGTAACTGATAATATGTTTCAAGTAGTTTACAATTTTCACATTTGTGTTGAATATAATCAAGCGTATTCATTATAACTATAAATTTGAAACTTTTCCAAGTTGACTTTCAAAAGTAAAACACTGATCAATTAATCATATATTTTGAGACGGAGGTAGTATTACTATTTCTTGGGAAGATGGTTGAATGCAAGGTCTGAAGTTGCAATTATTGCAATCTGGTGACAACCAGACAGATTTATTAATTATATTTGCTGTCCACTGCTTTGTACTATATTTCAAGGTTTCCTACGCTAGGCTATATGTTTGGAATTTTTTGTGGACGAGGCAAATTATATATAATTTTTTTCGCATTTATGGAATATTAAAGTTTATAAATTTAAAAGGAATAACAGATCCAGTGAAAGTTTTAAGATCACATCAAACTTGAAGAGCTGGATGCTTGGAATTTCGAAGCACAACACGATGGTCTTATTGATTTTTTCATTGTTGTTTAGAAGTCTTATGATGTTAGTAATTGATCATTTTGAAGAATCTGCTGATATTGATATAATGACATCAACTCTGTGATGTGGGTGTTGCAGTTTTTGCTCCGTTAGTTCCGCTTATTGGACATAGGGCTGTGCTCGGATTATCTGGTTATGTGCTTAACAACATAGCTTTCGTTTTTGCGGCAGCATACTTTTACAGGTGATGTCGTGCTAATACATCTACATTATGGATGATATGTATCTCTATGACTCTATATTTACGTATATCAGTATTTTGTACAATGTACTGAAAAAAGAAAAAATCATATTCATATTAACTTATATATTTTTTTGCTCTTTGCTTGACAGGCTGTCAGTTGCTGTTCTGAAGGACCAAGAGGGAGCGATGAGGGCATCAATCCTGTTTTGCTTCAATCCAGCTTCCATTTTTTACTCATCAATGTATACTTTCATTGCCTCTCCTTACATTATTATTTATTTTCATGCCAAAATTGAAAGTGATTAGTCTGACTATCTTTTGACTCTGTAATTATGTGCAGATACTCTGAGAGTTTGTATGCTCTTTTATCTATTGGAGGATTATGTCACCTAATGTCTGGTGCAAGTAACTTAGCTACAGTTTGGCTTGCTCTCTCTGGGTCTGCACGATCAAATGGCGTGCTTAATGCGGGTTATATTTGTTTTCAGACTATGCATCGAGCTTATGATGCCGTCTTTCATAAAAAACGTACTTATGTAAGACTGGAATTTTATTTATGTACATGTAAAATAAAAAAAATAAAAAAAAAAGAATTTTTTTTTATAGTTTGGATCTTGGGTATGGTGTTCTAATGGATTTTCTACTTCTTTGCCAGCTGGCAGTACAGGTTCTTGTTGCTGGAGCTTTGCGTTGTATAGGCATTTTTCTACCATTTATTGCTTTCCAAGCATATGGATATCATAACATATGTCTTGGTAGTTTCCCAGACGAAATAAGCCCTTGGTGCAACGCAAGAATTCCTTTGCTGTACAATTATATTCAAAGCCATTATTGGTATGAATGTACTTTCAAAACTATTAACTCCTTTATCAACAAATTCTGTTTTTATTTTTTATTTTTCCTTTATCGATACTATTCTTTTGGTATAATTAAAGAAACTTATGCTGGCAATTTCTTTTGTCTCAGGGGAGTTGGGTTCTTAAAATATTTCAAAGTAAAACAGTTGCCAAATTTCTTACTTGCCTCCCCAGTATTATCTCTATCACTTTCTTCAATCGTCCACTATGTGAAGCTACGATCTAATGTATTTTTCTCACTCGGTTTCCAAGCTTCTCCTGTGGATAAAAGATCTTCTCCTCTGCCCTTGAATATTGAGGTAGACACAAGATCAAAAAGTATTAATGTTTCGGAGCAAGAAACATCTCAAATAACTCAAGGTATCAAGTTCAAACACAAGGTGGCCTTTAAATTATCAGTTCATCCCTTTTCTTTTATAAGTACCAGTTCATCACGTTTATTCTTCATTTGTGTCTTGTTTGAATATTTTTTTGTTCGTAACATGCGGATAATGATTTCATTTTATTATATGGTTCCTAACAGAGGATCACACTCTTAGAAGGCGTAGAGAGACCATCAGAGGAAATGATCTGATTATGATTCCCCATAATGATCATAATAATAGTTCACCAGACAAGGCAGGAGGGTATTTATCAGTGATTGTTCTTCCCTTTGTTTTACACTTGGGGTTCATGGCAGCCACAGCATTTTTTGTCATGCATGTGCAGGTCAGACTCATACTTTACAATCTATTTTCTCTTATAATTACCACTCCAAGTATGGGGAGTCATGTATATAGTATCTAACGTAAGTATAATTTATTTGTCTGATGTATACAGAGATTATTGTAACAGATACCTATACATGTATTCTACTATATAGTACTCATCCCTTTGTTCATATTGAAAAGGAAGAATATATTGGATATGGCCAACTATTAAAAGTTGGCAGCATTCTGTTTTAGGTCGTCTTCTGACTCAATTTATGGGGATGCCAGGAAATTGTGGATGGAAAGGTTTAGTGCCGTTGTGTAAGTGCTGAATATGTGTTCCATAATACTTCTAATTTTGCAATGTCCTCCACCATCTCTCCAATATTTGCAAATATGTAACTCCTGATAAATTGGAGAAAATCAGTGTCATGACACAAAAACGTGTCCAATTTGAGGGTATTTTGCCTGCAAATAAACTCACTTCACATGCTTCCCTCGAATTACATGGGCAAACTTGGCCACGTTCACAGAGACAAATAACCATAGACTGGGATACATTTTGTCACGTGGACTGATATTCTTCAATTAGAGGCGAGGGATTCGGAAATATTGGAGAGATCGTGTCATGGCGAAGGTTGCAAATTGCCCAAATTTTTTCCACCAGAACTTTTTTCCTTTGTGAGAAATATATGACCTTAATGTGAAAGTCTTTCTCCCACTGCCACCCTATCTGTGTCAATTTGTTTATTTTTAGCAATCTTTTGTTCATTGACCGACAATTTATATTCCATTAGTTTATGAGCTATTATTTCCATTCAATGTGTTATTTGACTTCATTGACCGACAATTTTATATTCCATTAGTTTATGAGCTATTATTTCCATTTAATGTGTTATTTGACGTTGGAATGTGGATTTAGCTGATGCGTTTTTGACACTCGAAAAAATTGGCAGGTTGCAACTCGATTTTTGTCTGCGAGCCCTCCTCTTTACTGGTTTGCCTCATATTTACCGGTATATTTTAAAGCCGGTAAAAAGTGGGGATATTTGATTTGGGCGTACTGTGCAGCCTACATCCTTCTTGGCAGTTTGCTCTTCTCAAACTTCTATCCTTTCACTTAAGGACATCAAGCATGTAGTCTCTTTTCTTGAAGGAGAAATTTTCTTTGGCCAATCAAGTATCATGGTGTTCTCCCTGCAGTGGATCTGAAAGCTACGACATTCTTGGTAAATAGAATTCCGAACCTTTGATAGAGCATACTCACCCTTATTTCGTAGTCCCTGGTATAATTTTAATTTTAATTTTTTTTCCTTTAAACATTGTAGTTACATAGGGCATGTAAATGTGGGTCTTGTGAAGTTTTGGAGCTTCACCATCTTAAAATGTGTAAATTGAGTTGTTCCAAGAATCGAGCTCGAGTTAAACTGATCTTCTAGAGTGATGGTGTGCTTTTTAGTGTATCAGGTGAAAATCGTAGGATGAGCTTTCTAGAGTATATTTCTACACTATTCTTTGCGAAAAATGAATGAATTGAAATTTTATATTGAAATTGAGTGGTGGTTGGAATGAAATGGTTAGTTAGTCTTATAATTTAAGTTAAAAATGAGGGAAGTAATGGAACTTATTCTAAGAGGAATAAGCATTTATTTTTCATTCTCTCATCTCTTTATTTTTAACAAAAAAAAATTTAAGATTAACAATACATTTTTTTTCAACTATCATTCAACTTCAATATAAAATTTTAATTTATTCATTTTACTTAAAAAATGTGAACCAAAAGCAGCATTAGCAAAATTATTAATAGGTGTAACCGAATGTTTCAAATAAGTAAAGAGAAAAGGGAGATACAGTGTCATAATATTTACACAAATTAAAATTATATTCCCTCCGTCTAAATTTAAATATTATAATATTTTAATTATATTCAGCACAAATTTTAAAATGTTTCGAAAACAAATCAATATATGTTCATGTTTAATATATTTATATTATATATTTTTTAATATATATATAAATAATGTTATACTCCATTCGTCTCAAATTAATTCTCTAGTTTGACTGATTCTAATGAAATTGACTTGTTTTTTGAATTTATTTTTATATTATTTTTTCAAAATTATAAATGGAGTGAATACAACCATTAGAAATTATATTCAATTTATTATAAATTTTAATTTTTGTAATTGAGAAAATATATTTATATGTGCTTAATTTTTATTTTTAAAAATTTTAATTTTGACAAAAGCAGGCTTTTATTTTGAGATGAAAAGAGTATAATTATATCTTTGAGTGTCTTAAAATTTTTGCTAAAAATTATCAAAAAAATAGGATATTTAAATTTATTGTTTAGTTGTTAAAAAGGTAAAAACGTGGACAAAAAAAAAATAAAAAATAAAAAATCAATAAACTTACGTTAGATAGATATGTTGCAAAATATCAAGATTAAAATAATTTTACAAGGTACAACTGAAAGAGAAATGGAGAGAGTTGGTGAGAATAATTGGAACTGAATAAATAATAATTCATTCTCCTTCGTACATCTGATTTGACTGTCTTCATCATCATTACTTGCAAGACTTACTGTTTTCACAGGATCCCATTTACTTTTTCTCGCCAAAATTTGAGATAATTCAAAATAATTATGTGTTGTGCTTGTCATATCATTAACTAATTAAACAACTGGATGAAAAGCACACGGTCTTTATAAGTGAACAGTGATAAGTGTATATATATATATA
>JAUMHB010084924.1:0-11714 GCA_032359685.1 Pittosporum tobira
CCCCCCCCCCCCCCCCCCCCCCCCCCCCCCCCCCCCCCCCCCCCCCCCCCCCCCCCCCCCCCGGAATTGTACAAGAGGTCAATGCAACATGAAAGACCTGAAGCATAAGGAACATATGTAGGGAACAGCCCCCTTGCCATTTTTCCCTTTTAAAACCCAGAAAAATGGTGAAGGGAGCATAATATTCTCAAGCAGCAAAAGATCAGAAGGGTCAAAGATCTTCAAGGATATAAAGACGACAAACTTACCTATAAAAAAAAGAAAAAAGTAAAAGGAACAGATATGATAACAGATTAAATTGGACACTTCGGGCAGATAAGCATCAAGTAAAGCACTTGAAAGGCTTTCCTAGGCAGCAAAGTAAATTAAGAATAAAAGAAAAAAACAAAGGACAATTTTACTCTATGTTGGACTGGTCATGGAAGGATGCTAGGCTCAAGGGCCTGAAGTTAGGTCAACAAAAATAAGATAGGATCCTACAGAAGACTATGACTAATCAAGTTAGGATTATACATGCGTATATGCAACTATACTAGTATAAGGTACTGATAGACTAATATTTGGGAACCGAGACAAGAGAAAATCATAATCCAGTGAGTAAAGTATTCTGAAGACATAATTAAATACTTCACCAATCAACTAGTTTCCTTCGAAGCCTGAAGATGATTGCAAGTCCATTTCTAACCCAGACAGGGACAAAATGCTACCAGCCACTTTGATGGCAAACCAACATACACAAGTTCCCTCTGTAAATATCAACCTTACAGCACCCAATTCACATTCTTTAAAAGAGATGTTCACAAATAAAACCCATGTATTTCTGCGGCATCTGAGATGACTAACCACTATCCATCATTGCTCTTGTACCACCACTTCATATACACCAAGCTCTTTAACAACGACAAAGTCTGTTCTTGTACCCCCATCACATACCACCATCTGAATTATTACGAAGTCTGGCCAATTTATTCAACCTATATACAACCTACAACTGCAAAGTAGAATTCTTTATTTACAGGAGTTTCAACACTCCACATACTCATTCAACATCGAGATTGAGAATGCGACGCAGGTCCCTGGTCGCAGTAGTGGAGTCAGCACTGTGAAAGACGTTTCTAGCAGAACTATTATGCTCTCTTTTAGGGGACGGGGGAGCAGACCTCGCAATGGGGTGCAAATTTATTTCAGAGGCTGAAGAAGCAGGCAAATCAAGAGACACAGTTCGTTTTGGTGGAACGAAAAACTTGGGCATAGGCAAAGAACTTGGAGGCGGCGAATTCGAATAAGCAGGTCCAGCCCAAAGCTCAGAATAAGAAAACTCATCAGAAAACAACTTCTTATCAAAATCAAGTTTCGAACTAAAAGGATCAACCTTTTTGTTCTTAACAGGAATTGGAACTGAACTACTCTTCTTCAAGGTGGTTTTTTTCTTCTTGTTTTCCTCAAAGGGAGTATTAACGGGTGCTGGTAATGGTGTTTTGGCAAAAGCATAATTTGGAGAAAGCCCAAATCCCCGTTTGGTTGCAGGTGTAGTGCAGGCCTTAATTGGGGTTGGAAGTAATCCTGTACCAGAATTAAAAGTTCTACAATTTATCTCTCTAAACACTCTAGGTGATGATGACCCATGATCCCTGTTTTTGCCATAGTATTGATTCGTATGCTGATCAACAACAATAAGCGTCTCCATGGAGTTATATCTCTGAGCCAACTTGATCACTAGTTCACTAATAACTTCACTAATAACTGTTTTAACAAAATTAACTCACTACTGATCTAATCTACCACCACAAATGCACAAACCCATAAAAAGAACTGATCTTTACGGTTTTAAAGCTATGAAATGAAAGCAATAGTCTAGATCTCCTCCATAACCACCAAAATCCGATCAAATTAACATTAATCTCAGTGAAACCAAACCATACATTTAACATATACAAGTATTTATCAAAAAGTACTAAAAGGGTCTTCAGTTTCTTCAGATCTGTTTTAAATAAAACCAAAGCCATAACAAGGAAAAAAAACTAATTAATCACAGTAAGAGACACCTTAATTTGATAATAAAAAGTTGAAATGAAATATTATTACCTGATGGACTGAGATGAAGATGACAGAGGTTTTAGGGTCAGTGAGATATTTTCTGTCAATGCATATATTAGCGTATGTATGGACTGTATGTGTATCAAATCTCCATTGGCAGTTCAGCCTCGTCCTCTTCTTGACTAACCGCACTCCACGGATCTGAAATGACTCATTAGTCGTATTTAAATAACAGTAGATGTTATGTGCAAGGACATTGTTGCCCTTTGCTTTTAATCTAATTTCTACATTTAAGAAATATTATCAATTTTTTTTTTCTCTTTTAGGTTGTCATATCGGCCTTTTATTTTTTGCCGGTTATATTATCCTGATTTGTTGTATTTTTTCTCTATTTAAAAAATTGAAATTTAATTTATCTTAGGTCTCATAAAATGATGAAATGTAAATATTAAATATAAAAATTTGAATAATAAAATGTCATAATTGTATCATAGAATAAATGTAGTCTCGCATACTCAAAAAGAGAATAAGAAAAATTAATTTGATCTATGAGACAAATACCTAATTTTATTATATTATCTAATTGCAATCACTGGCCAATAAATTATGATTCATTCTTATATCATGTAAACATCAAATCAATTAAGTGATATGATAAATTAGATTAATTTAAGTATGAGAATACAATTTTTTTTACCAAAAATCTTATACTCTTGAAAGGAAGTTCTTATATATTCGGAGGCATTTAATACCTAATATATTTATCTTTATTTTAAGTATTTAAATTATGGTATGTATTTTAGGGTTGATTTGTAGATTATTTGTTCTTTTTCATTCAAAAGTTAATTAAATGAATGCTCGTACAAGGTTTTCTCTTGATTTTATTGATTTTAGTAAGTTATTTTTGTGTGGTCCCCGAAGCACTTCATCTAGACATTGAAGAGATAATTCAAAATATTTATTTCGTAATTTACTTCACCACATTTTCTTTTATACTCCTTCCGTTTCAAAAAGAATGAGGCAAATATTTAAAATATATAAACTAAAAGAAAAACTACTTTGAATTACAAATAAATATTTTGAGCAACAAAAAATTTGAATATTTTTATAAAATTATTATTCTTTAAACATACACCACATATTTTTATTAATATACGTGCATACATCATTCATTTTAGAACAAATAAAATGATATCCATTCTTATTCTTTTTATGACAAAGAGAGTATATTAAATTTGTTCAACAAAAAGCGGTGGCTTAAAATATAATAATATAGCAAAATTATTTTCAACTCTATAATACAAGCATTGTAATGTCCCATTGTCAAATAATTAAAAAAAGAAAATTATTTATTAGGATTAATATTTACTGGAGGAGAAGGGTGAGTTGTGTCACATAATGTCAAAAAAAATAAAATGAAAGTCTTTATTTTTTATTTTTGTATTTATTTATAAAACGAGAGGAATCATTTGAAATTCTATGACGATAGATGACAAAATTATTATTTAATTTTTAACTAAAATTAATTTGTAATAATTAATTTTTTAATTTTTAATAGGATTTTTATTTTTTTAAATTTAACTCGCACATGTGTGTGCCTTTATTCTAGTAATAACAAATAAACAAGAAAGCTAAAGTATAAGGGAAATTAAAGACAATAGTATTGAAAGGGTAATTTCGTCATTGACTTATGTTGCTTAGCCTTGGCCCTTGAGTGAATTTTGTGGGGGCAAAATGATAATTGCAGCCAAAAGATATTGCCGGACCCGTAAAAATTATGCAATAGAATTTATTAGGTGCAGTTGGTGACAAAGGATATGAATGGGGTTAGTGGACTGTAGTGGCTACTGACAGGTGTCGGTACCCGTGAGAAAATGAACGTTACTCCGATGAAAAATCTAAACGTGGATTCTTTCCTTAGAGCCTCTGAAAAGTAATAAAAAGCAGTTTAAATAAAACGCTTTTTCTGCACGCCGAAAGTGATGCCAAACAGCACTTGCTCTCAAAATAAAAGCTTATTTTTAATTTTTTAAAATAAATTTAAAATCTTTAAAAATTAAAAATAAGTATATATAAATATATTTTTTAAATTATAGAAAATATAATTTGTACCAAATTATGTATAATTTGTACCGGTTATATCCCCATAAAAAATTATTTTGGCTAAAATTAGTTAAATTGGACAATTCATTTAAGACATGTGGAGTGTCACTTTAATTAATGTATATGGGTAAAAACGAGTCGAATCGAGTCGAATATGACTTTGTGAAATTATACTCATATAATTTATCGAGTTTTAAATAAAACTCGTGTATGACTCGTTTAACTATCAAGTCAGACACGAATATGAATCAAGCCCGAATAGTTTGAAGTTTTCAAGAGAGTTACATATAATATCAATAGAAAAAAATAATTTAATAAGGTTCGAGTAAATTAATCGAACTTTAATGTATACTCGTATTTTACTCGTTAATATTTCAAATCAAACTCAAATTAATTTTTTTGCCGAGTGATCCCGAATTAAACTCGAACTGTTTGATTATACTTTCAGCCTTATTAATGTATTTAGGTGTGCTAAATTAGTCTATGGTTTGTTTAAATTTTAAGTTCGTCTCATTTAAAATTCGATTCAAATTAGTTAAAACTTGTTTAATTTAACAAGTTGAATCGAGTTCAGTTTGTTTAAAATTTGGCTCGACAAAAAATCGATAATATTAAATATTTTTTAATATTTCATAAAAAAGTTCAAGTTTGACTCATTAAAAACTTAATAAAAAATTGTTTAAATTAAAAACGAGTGGGGTTGAAAATCGAAAAAAAAAAAAAAAAAAAACTCATTTAACCAAACAAACCGAATTCGAACTCGATTCAACTCGTTTAACATGCCTAACGTTGTGTTTAACTCTCATTCCTTAAATAAAATGAATATAATTAAATTTTATATTGAAATTGAGTAGTGGTTGGAATGAAATATGCTCTTAGTCTTAAATTTTTTGTTAAAAATGAAGAAGATAAGTGGATGAGAAGTGAATAATCATGCATTTTGAACGATGCGAGTTTCATCTATTTTATTCTTTATCTCATTTTCAATTTAAATTATATGACTAGCTAATTATTTTATTATAACCATCACTCGTTTTTTATATAAATTGAATTCCATTTGTTTTTCGCAATAAATGATAATTAAACGTAATATAATTGTATTTACGCTTTATTGTTCAATAATTATGAAGTTTTATTTTCAATGGCATCACACTAAAGTGTAGATTTAAAATGGAAAAGGGGGATAGAGAGAGAGAGAGAGAGAGAGAGACTACGTAGAACAATATTGCCAAATGTATGTATGTGCGTGTGTGTATATATATATATATATATGATTTTAGTTATTTATTAATAATAGAATAATTATTTGTCATTCTTTTCCTTTGGCTTGTATCATAAATTCCGAATTCATAACCTTTATTTAATTGAATAAATATGATATGTTCACCATCAATTGAATTATCAACGTAATTATATATAATTATTTAATTATCTTCAAGTTTCAATTATTTGTAACTCATGTATCGTAGTGATCGTAGTACACTTATATAGAAGAATCACAAAATATTGCAAACTTTTAGAATAATTCTTTAAAGCATCCACAGTTACAATATGTCCATTTGTCCCCAGAATTGTATACATTTTTGAACCATGATCTTTGTCGCATCGAATAATGTTAACTACTATTGTAATAATTTAACTAGTTAATTATTATATTCTATATGTACTTAAATTTAAAGAATATATTTTTTTTTTTGTTTTTCACCTGTGTTTAAAACTTTCAATTGTCCCGATTAATATAGTTTAAGCCTGATCGGACCCACGAATTGTGCAGGGAAAGCTCTCCTAACAAATCTATTATATCAAAGTCTCGAACTCGAAACATTTGTATATACAATTAATTATTTTTCATCAGTGTCAAACGTTTGTAAATTTTTTAATATTAATTTTTATTTTCATTAAAAAATATAAAATTATTTAAATCAAAATAAATACAAATATGTAATTAATAGACTATAAATGTGAGTTTTTATTTATAATTATTTTTAAACATTTCATAAAAAATATTTATATAAAAATTGTAATTGTAAAAGTAGAATAAAATTTAATAATTGTAAATAAAGATTATATAATGATGAATAATTTCACAATCTTCAACAAATTTATAAAAATATTAAAAGAGATAGTGTAGAGGTAGAGAATTTAAACTAAAAATATATTTTAAAATTCATTTTATTTATAAAATTTCAAATAAAAAATATATTTTTATATTATAAACCATAATGAATATTTGATATTGTTTTATTGATTGGTAAGCGAGCCTACACAATGGAAAGACGACTCTCTCTTTTTTTTTGTTTTTAGGTACATAATGGAAGGAATCTTTGACTTCTATATAGAACTAATAATAGAGGACACTGTCTAACGCTTAGAGTAAGGATAATTAAATCTAAAAAAATTAACATAAGTACTCTTCTTAGAAAGTTAATCAATTTTATCCTTAATCAAACAATCAGCAGTTTACACCCGTAACTATGTACAACACAGAGCCTTCTTTTCGGCCCATATTATTAAAAGTATTAACACCCGTATCCATATCCATATTCGTATTTATATTTGTATTCGTAATGTCTACACTTATATTTTATTATCATTATCCAATCTAAAGCTCGAATTAATGATCATTCTTATCCAGAGGCCCATGAAGAGCACAATAAAAGTAATGTCTCGATTATTTTTTTGTGTATATATCTTATTATTCTATTTAATTGTTTGCAGAATAATTAATGATTATTGGTCCGCTCATTTCTTTTTCTTTACATCTCTGTAACTATCTTTAGTTGCGACGGGTGAGTCTTGGAGCAAAGAGAGACAAGTGGATGGAAGATGTAAGACAGGAGTATTTTGAGATGCATGGCTACTAATCAGATGGCTGTTGACTAATTAAGATAGATAGTATTTTGTGTGTTGCCTGTATTATACATCTCAGTTTAATAATATCATACAAAATTCAACATAAAATTGGTCGAAAATAATAGTTCTCTTACATTTAATTGTGAAATTTAAATTATAGTGTTATTTTTTTTAATTTAAAAATTTTGGAATGTGAATTTTATTTTTAAATAAAGCTGGAGAGTATTTCGATCATTGTAAAAAAAAAAATTCAATAAAATATTCAAATGAATTTGAGATAAAATTACAATGATCCTGATATCACTATTTTATGAGCGAAAGAATATGAAACATTACAAAATCACCTCTTTATATAATTAATATATAAGAAAAATTATAATTTAGAAAAAATATAATATCACCCTTAAAAAATCTTTAATCAAAAACTTCAAATTTATATACAAACTAGGTGGGCCATTGCTCCTTCACTCTCACTCATAGTAGATTTTTATATTCATTTCAAAATGATATGTCATACGTTACTCACACAAATATGAAGTTATATCCAACAGTGTTGAACTTATATATGCTGCCTTTGTTTCTTAATTCTCTAATGTGCATCCTACCACACACTATGACAATTTTCCATTCGAACTTCCTAACTCCAATTATCTAAATTATAGAATAATCTTAAAGGAAATAAGTTTGACAAATACAATTTCAAAACCATTAATTTCGTTATTGACTTCTTCAGCTACCAAAGCAATTTCCTCATCAATTGCATACGGCATGCCATTATCTCTTAGCCAAATCATTTATACTACAGCTCATACCTTATACTCCATCTGTCATAAAAAGAACGAGTGCGTGTATTTTTTTCATCATTTAAAAAAATAATTTAATTTATTATTTTTAATTTATAATCATTTTTTTATCATCATTTTATATCACATCAAAATTATTTTTTTCTATCTCTATCATTATAAAATACACTTGTAATTATAAACAAATTATATTTTATATTAAAAAATTAATTATCTTAATTTATATATTTTTTATATTTTATTCATTATTTTTTGGACGGAGTGAGTATTAATCCAAGACTCATCCCACTCCCTGTCCCATTCACCCGCTCGAAGTCCAGAATGAAAGTCGTGTGTTATACGGGGTGTATTGATAACGTATGAGCCGAAGAACGGTACATATTCTGTTCGGACCCAAAGATATTCGTGCCAAAAATATTAGGTCCAAAGATACCCGTGCCCATTGATTACACCGTCTTAATTAATATTATGTTGATTGTTAAGCCCAAGACTACCAAGTCTACCATCACTAAATTACAACACACACACGCTCGCACACACACACACACACTAATTTGAAAATAATAATATAAAATTTATTTTATACATATTTAATAACAACTTTAATTTGAATTGGATGTATTAATGAAGTCTTTACAATTATATATATATATATATATATATATATACTGTATAAAAGAATACTAACGACATCCTATGGGGAAGATAAAACAACGAAAACGTGTCGCACCATGAGGTTGCTATCATTTTCATGCTTCAAATCTTTGTCGCAAGGAAGAAGTAGAAGAATTAGACAAGAAAATACCAACGAAAAGGGCAAACTAATAATAATAATAATTTTAAATATATATTTTTACTTTTGATAGGAGCTAAGGAGGGTTCGAAGCAAGTTCCTTTTTAGTCTTTACTTGAATGTGGTCTAAGGATGCCTTCAAATTTCAAGTTGTTATTTGGTACGCTCAAATTATTTCGATATTATTGTTATTGTGAGAAATATAATAATTGAGACTGATGTTTTTAGATAATTGAACAATTTTCATGTTTTTCATTATTCGAGTGCCTGACATATAATAATGTCATGCTCGTTATGTTAAATATTTTTATTAAATGATATTATGTTAAATATTTTTATTAATATTATAACACATTATTATGACGAATAAGTATAAATTATTAAAATCTACATTAGATGATAACAACATATTTTTATCAATAATTATCAATCATTACATTACGAAATGTAATAAAATATTAATTATGCCACTTGAATTTGAGGATACTAGTCATTAAATTTATATTTCATTTATTTTAGATCATGATAATTCAATAACAATAACTAAATAATATTTTCACAAAATTTGTTTTCACATTAATAGTCCAGAGGTCCACATTTATATGAAATTTATTACACAATAATTGTTTTTTATTTGTAAAATAAGAAAAGAGTACATGAATAATAAGGGGAGTATTTCACCGGATAACCAATTCAACTCTTTTGACAACAGTAAACCAGTAAGTAAATAACCCACTCTCGTAGTGTCATCTTCCTATATAATTTGATCTGCAAGCTATCCTCTCTCTGTACTCTCTAACCGTCCACTTCTCCTCTTAAGCCAAGAATCTATACAAACAAATTCATATGTATTAAAGCGCATATACACAAATTTATTTATAGGGTTCATATCAATTTCACAATATCTTAAAAATCAAAATTGAAGAATTTTGTTTCCAAATTAAGAACATGAAGGTTCACCCAGCTCCAAGAACGCTCAATATCACGTTCCGATACGATGTCATCGCGTCGCAAAAAAAGCTCAGACGACTTCCTCACATCTTTGCGAAGGTTCTCGAACTCCCGTTCCAATCAGACGCCGACGTTTTGATCCAAGAGACCCCCGATTCGCTCCGTTTCGTCGTCACCACCGAAGATGATATTGGAGATGACATACGGGCTCATACGATCGAGATCTATCCGGGTGTCACCAAGATCGTCGTTAGAGGAGCCAACGTGGTCGATCTGTCGATAGATGCGGTGGAGTTTGACGTGTGGCGGTTTCGGCTTCCGGCAGAAACTCGGCCAGAATTGGCTAGCGCTGCCTTTAACGACGGCGAGCTGGTGGTGACGGTGCCGAAAGGAGACGAAGAGGGTCGAGAAGAGGTTTGGGGCGAGGGGAATGGACGGCTTGTTCTTGTACAGTAATAATAGCAATTCTCTTGCTTCAATTAATGTTTTTGTTTATTTAGCTTAAATTGTTAATTGAGGTTGAATAATTATTGCCCGCTTAAAAAAAAAAATTAAAAATTTGCTTTTTAATTGGATGCTATATTTTCTAGTATTTGTTGATCACTTAATTGCCACATTCCAAGTTGAATTCTTGATTTCATAACAAATATGGAGTCTAATTATAAAGTTGAATTCTTGATATCCTAACGAATGTGGAATTCAACAATAAATTTGAATTCTTGATTTCATAACGAGTGTAGAATCTGATAATATCTCGTCAGATAATGTTTCTGAATTCTAACTCAAGTAAAGTTCGGAAACGTTGCCCAACGGTTTGTTTTGCTGTTCTGTTATACAATCTGGATTTAGTGTGGCTTGCACACTATTGAATTTTGTTAATTATTTATTGTAGAATTGTGTTCGTGGGCGCACGTATTTAAGTTTTTAATATAGCGTTTGACTTTTAGTAGCTCATGTGTACCTTTTTCTATTCGACTCTTGGAATTGTTAATGAGGATAGACAGAGAGAATATTTTTATTTATTTATTTATTTATATGTATTTATGTGGAAGAACACATTGTTATCTTTCTGATATGCACGTGTACTATGTAGCCCCTCCGGCTTCTTTATTTTCTATCAAATCTTCTGTCGTGGATACCTTTCACAGATTCCAAACATAATTAACTGGATATGCATCAACTCTATTGTTGGAATACAAAGTTTCATACTCCATACTGCATATTGTGCATCAGCATGTATTTTTGGAAAATAATGTTTCATACTTCAATTCATACCGTCCTTATACATCCAAGTGTAGCACATCCTCAGAGCCTCTCCAAGCTTACACTTTGAATGCTGGGCAGGCTCAAATTGTTTTCATATACAAGGATTGTCGATGAAGTCTGCTCATTTTTGTGCGGATGCTTGACTACCACAATCAATGGTGGCACGCGTTGCACATGGGTATGTTCTTTTTTTTAGTGCTGCACTTGCACAGTGACCCACGACAAGGAATAATTATTTATTTCTCTAATATTTATTCTATTTCAAAATAATAATCTTTTTAGAGACTTATTTTTATTTCTAAATAATTATGGTTTGCATCTTTTAAAGAGAGTAAATGTTTTACTTTTTTTATAATATCCATTCTCTCTCTTGTTTTTATTCTTTTCAACTTTCTATAAAAAGACAATCACAGAATTTCACTCAATTTTTAATTATAAAATCATTGTATTTGATATATTTCGAGATCCTAAAACATGTATTAATATGAAATGGAGGTAGTAGACAGTTAGGCACATAGAAGATTCGACCCTACAGGAAAGTTGAATTGAGAAACAACCTTAAATCTACAATACTTACATTGTAAATTGAGTTGTATAGAGTAGATTATAAATGTTCTTACCGTAATTATTTGTTATTAGGAAAATATGGTAAATGGCTAAGTAAGCATTTACTGTATTTTCCTAATGTAAATTTTAAATGTTTCTAATGGATAGGATGTTTAGTGAACCGATCATCTTTTAATACTTTATTAATCCTAATGTGCTAGAATTAAGTGGGGTCTTCTAATCTCTTACGGAGTATTATACATTATTATAATTGTAATGACTTTTTGATGCAAATAGAGAGCAAGACTCCCAGGCGAACACTACTCCTTAAATTGTGGGAGATGAGGACTTAGTCAAATACT
>JAUMHB010084935.1:0-11714 GCA_032359685.1 Pittosporum tobira
CGTAGTAGCGCATAAATTAATTCCACTAGAAAAATAATAATAGGAAAATTTTTATTTATTTAATTGTTTGAAAATTTTGGGTACTTACAGAAGTCTCCCTATCGAGTACCGTCTCTACAACACTACTACTAAACTACTAACTATGAATTATGAAAATTGATAATATGATACCCAATTTAGTTTGAGATCTAGGCTATTTATAAGAGTTGAATTACATTCCAAATCTAGCTCAAATTCGTGCATGGAAGGTCCGGATTGAATCCCCTTTTCAGAATTGGTGTAAAACTCAAAAAATTGCGTGCGACCATATCCCACGGGTAGCCCGTGGCTGCTCCCACGGCCTGCCCATAGGAGCTGCTGCCTATGCCACAAAGTTCATTTTATTTACAGGTTTGTCATTCTTCAGTCCAACTTCCTTCCTTGTTCGTTCCAACCCCAGAATTGCACGAAAATAGGTCCAAAAACTTACAAAATAAAGCCCAAACAAGTAGTGATCCAAACTAAATATATAACAATTATTACATATTTGATTGGGCTTTTTAAGAAAAAATTAATAAATCAATAGTAAAAGATATCAAAATATTAAGTACAAAATAGCTCTTATTATGATGTTTGATCCCATAACGCACGATGCCTTACTGAATTGAATTCCCCAATTTGGCAGGGATGGTGAAACTCCCTGGATCCTTCAGTTTTGGTGGTAACTTGTTCTACAGGATTGCAGAACATTCCTCGTTCAGTGTCACAGTCTCTCTGTCATCCCATTTTCTTTTATTTGCCAAAATATCCTTCAGAAACTTCGCATAGTTAGGTATCTATGTGAGGAGGTCAACCAAGGGAAGGTTGATATGAAGTTTCTTGAATGCCTCTATGAATTTAAAAAATTGGGCTAAATTTTGGTTCTTCTTTACAAGTCACTCCGAATATGGAATTGGAGGAGTATAAGGATTTCGAGTGATCAGTACTTTTTATATCTATATTTTATGATGATTATTCTCTTGATTTATTATAAAAATGCATGGATTGGACTTATATTTCCTTGTTTGGGCTAATAAATCATTAATCCAAGGGATTAGATATGTTTTATTGTTATTGGGCTTACAGTGCAGAGAATTGGGCTTGAAAAGGCCTACTTTCATAGAAAAATCGAAGTTAACCTAATCCCAGACGAACAAGAATTTCCTGGAGTTGAAGCAGAAGCAAAAACCAAAGTCCTAAGGGCCTTACAGCCTAGCTTAAGGCCGTAAGCCAGCTCATAAGGTAGCTTACAGCCGTAGGGCAGGCCATACAACATATCGCGATTTCTCTTGACTTTTCTGGAAAGTTTTGACTTGCACGAATTTTGGCTTTTCTAAAGAGTTGGACTTTAACTGAAAGACAGAAAACCTAATTTGAGTCAACTTATAATTAATTACAAGGTTAAAAGTTGTAAATACTACCTCCTAGCTCAGATTTCTAGATCTCGACTTCGACGAATTGAAGAACACGAAAAGGAGCTCAAGGAGGCAGGGACCGGAAGGCTGTCCATGACATATTCCCGTCGACTTCTCTATGGGTTTTTCTGTCTTTTTCTTTGATTTTTGTAATTTAACTATGTTCTAAACACTCTTATACTAAGACTGGATGGATCTTGCCATGAGTAAGTAAAGTTATTATTTTTATCATGTGTTTTATGGATCTTTTTGTTGTGAGATATGTCTTATGAGTTTAATGCTTCTAAATACTTAGCTACTATTTAGATGATCTTTTGTTATATAATTGAAGCACCGAGAGGAGAAGATTAGTGAGTGCAAATTGAGACATAACCATAGGTTAAACTTTGCTAGAGATAGTTCAAGGTAACTTGTGCAGTTTTGGTAGTAATTATACTTAGGTTAATGAATTCGGGAATTTCCAAAGAATGTTAATGCTTTTCAAATTATTTAAATCTCGCATGGAGACTGTGGGAGTGGAAAGTTGAATTAGGGATGTTACACCTAGAGATAGGGTATCTATCTAAAATTGAAAAATTCTACTGTCATAACAGATTAGATACATAACTTTCATGGTAAATTAATTGGCTTTAATTATAAAGAGTAAGCGAAATCGAAATCTTAGTACTTCTTTTTCCATTTATTTAAACTCTAATTTACTTTTGTTCAGTAATTAGTTATTTAGTTATTCTTAGTTAAAAGTCATATCTTTAATTATTCATTAGATAAGTTAAAGAAGTTCTTAGTTGGTACATAATTGTAATAATAGTCCTCGTGTGATTGATAATCTTATATACTATAAATTAATTGGTGTACACTTGCACTGTTCATCAGACCATGGAGTCGACTCCTTCTTCTCTTTCTTAGAAGATGAGGACTGTGCTTGTGCCTGCTCTTGTTCTTCCTCATTCTTCTCTTCACCCTCTTCTTCAATCTTCTTCTCTGCCTTATTTAACTTTTTACCACTGCGTAGTGTGATGGCTTTTGCTTGATCCATCGAATTTGAAGATTGTTCTTCCTTTGATTTGGCTTCTAGCATCTTCCTTGGCACCAGTCTCGCCGGATATGGAATTTGTGGCGTGTATGGATTTGGGGCAGACTGTCCTCTTTTTCCTCGACCACTGGTGTTTTCGATTCTTTTCCACCCCTCAAAGTGATGGCATTCACATGGTCCCTCGGGTTATTCTTGGTATTGGTCAGTAAAGAACCATGAGGCCTTATTGTTAATCGTTGTGCTAGTTAGCCTACCTATTTTTCAATGTTTCTAATGATGGCCTCTGTGTGTTGGATCCACGCATTAGTGTTCTTCAGGCCTTCATCAACCATTTGAGTCAACTTAGTCATCATGTCTTCCAGATGCAACTGAGGTTTCTCCATAATCTGTAGAGGAGGTGGTCTTGCGGCTTGATTCTATCCGCCCCACTGTAGATTAGGATGGTTTCTCCATCTCGGATTATACGTGTTCGAGTATGGATTGTTCTGTGATCTGCCAAAATTTAAAACATAGTTAACATTATCAGTAGCAAAAGTGTTACTGACCTGGCAGTCATTGCTCGCATGATCTCCACCACGAAAATCGCATGAAACTCCCTGGATCTTGGAAACATCATTTGTTTGGGAGTTTATTATCCTTGTAAGCACATCTATCTTTGCATTTAGTGTCGTGATGGTCTCCACTTCATGCACTCCAGCTGCCCTCTTTGGTAAGAATCTCTCGGATGGCCATTGATAACTATTGTCAGCCATCTCCTCTATCAATGCGAAGGCTTCGTCAGGTGATTTGTGGTTAATACTACCTCTAGCTGCAGTGTCTATCGTACTTCACTAGGTTAGATGTATTCCATTGTATAATGTTTAAACATACCGACAAATCGTGATGTGGACATTTTCTGATTAATTCTTTGAATATCTCCCATGCTTCATATAAGGATTCGCCATCTAGTTGTATGAAGGTGGTAATGTCATTCCGCATCTTAGCTGACCTAGAAGGAGAGAAATATTGGCTTAAAAATTTATGAGCCATCTCCTCCTAATTGGTAATAAAACCTGTAAGTAGTGAGGTTAATCATGATTTAGCTTTATCACGCAAAGAGAATGGAAATAACTTGAGCCTTATTGCATCGTCCAAGACTCCATTAAATTTGATCGTATCATAAATCTTGAGGAAATTTTATATGTGGAGATTTGGATCTTCATTTGGCAGCCCATGAAATTGCCCTGCATTCTGAAACATGTGGATTAGGCCTGGTTTGAGTTCAAAAGTAGTTGCTGTGATTGCAAGCCTCATTATGCTTGAAGAGCAATCCTGGAATGCTGGCATGGCAAACTTGCTTATCGTCTTTTTTGGCAAAACAACCTCTTCTTGGCCTCCCTGCATTATGTAGTCTTCTGCTTCTTTGGTTGTTTCTGTATAATCAAAGGTTGAAATTAGATTCTTTTAAACTAGACTCTTCTCCCTCAATCGCCTTTGTAAAGTCCTTTTGGGATCCGGATCAAAGTTTGCTAGGTCTCCGCCTTGACTCCTTCGTAGCATGCACTGAACCTAAACCTGAGAAATCAAGTCTACACAAGCAAACAAAGTAAAAAAATAAAATAAAAATAAAAAATTAGACTAAGAAAAGAATTTTTAATTCTGATAATAATTGTAATAAATTAGTCCCCGACAATGGCGCCAAAAACTTGGTCTGAGGAACAATGCAAGTGTACACCAATCAAGTTATAGTATAAAGATATCGATCCCACGAAGACTAATTTTTACAACTATGTACCAACTAAGAATTCCTTTTTCTTATCTAACAGATGATTAAAGATTTGATTTTTTTAAAGCTAAATAACTAATTACTGAACAAAAGTAAATTAGGGTTTAAATCAATAGAAAAAGATGTACTAAGATTTCAATTTCACTTACCCTTCATAATTAAAGTCAATCGATTTACCATGCAAGTTATGTATCATATCTGTTATGACAGTAGAATTTTTCAATTTTAGATAGATACTCTATCTCTAGGTGTAACATCCCTAATTTAACTTACCAGTCCCACAGTCTCCATGCGAGATTTAAATAATTTGAAAAGTATTAAGTTCTTTGGAAATTCTCAGATTCATTAACCTAAGTTTAATTACTACCGAAACTGCATAAGTCACCTTGAACTATCTCTAGCAAAGTTTAACATATGGTTATGTCTCAATTTGCACTCTATCCTTCAATTATATAACAAAAGATAATCTAAATACTTGCTAAGTACTTAGAAGCATTAAACTCATAAGACATACCTCACAACAAACTGATCCATAAAAAACATGATAAAAAATGATAACTTTAATTACTCATGGGCAATATCAATCTAGTCTTAGTACAAGAGTGTTTAGAACATAACTAAATTACATAAAACAAATAAAAAGATAAAAAAACCCATAGAGAAGTCAGCGGGAATATGTCATGGATAGCCTTCCGGTCTCTGCCTCCTTGAGTTCCTCATTTTTGTGTTCTTCGATTTGTCGAAGTCGAGAACTAGAAATATGAGCTAGGAGGGGGTTTATATAGCTTTCAATCTTAGAACTAATCATAAGTTGACTCAAATTAGGTTTTTTGACTTTTAGTCAAAGTCTAACTCTTTAGAAAAGCCCAAAATCGCGTAAGTCAAAACTTTCCAAAAAAGTCAACTGAAATCACGTAAAACCTCACGGCCCACCTTACTAGCCACCATATGGTTGTAAATCCTCTTTACGGTCAAGCTTACGACTGTAAGCTTAACTGTAAACTCCCCTGGATGTTGGTTTTTGTTTCCTACTTTGGTTCTGGCAATCCTTGTCCGTCCGGGATTAAGTCAAACTTGATTTTTCCTCCGAAAAAGGTCTTTTCAAGCCCAATTCTCTGCAATATAAGCCCAATAACTATAAATGCAATCTAATCCCTTAGATTGATGATATGTTAGCCCAAACAAGGATATATAAGTCCAATCCATGCATTTTTATAGTAAATCAAGAGAATAATTGCAAGAAAATATAGACATAAAATGTACTAATCAACATAATTGTGAAGGTTTGTTAATGGCTCAATTGAATTATAACCGGAGGTTCAACTTTGCTAGAGACCCTATTTCAAGGTGACCTGTACGGTTTCGGAAGTAACTTAGCTCCTAAGAACGGCTAATGAAACTGGGAAGTCCATAAAACGATAATGCTCTCTTTATTATTTAAATTCACATAGGCATATGATGGGTTAATAATAGGAGTAGGGGTACTTTCACTAGGAATAGGCTAGTATCTAATTTAGAGATATTCCACTATTATGAATATGTTAAACTAATATCAATTGTGTAATAAAAATAGTATACTAGAGATTATGATTGAATAAGTGAAGTTGAGATCTTAGCATATACTTATCCTGTATATATATTTATTAATTATTTGTTTTTATTTAGTTTAATTTATAAAAATCAAAACTTTATTATTTGCTAGATAAAATAGAGATTAAGAATATTGGTATATAATTTATTGTTCTCCGTGGGAACGATAATCTTTTATACTATAATTTGATTGGTGTACACTTGCACTCTAAATGCACAAATCATGTTTATCAGCTGCCTTCATGGATCTGATGAACCAGACATTCAAACCATACTTGGATAAATTCGTAATAGTATTCATAGACGACATCCTGATTTATTCAAAGACGAAGGAGGAGCACGTAGAACACCTCAGGATAACACTGGAATTGTTGAGAAGGGATAGATTGTACACTAAGCTGTCAAAGGGCGAATTTTGGCTGCATAAAGTACAATTTCTTGGACACATGGTAGATAAGGATGGGATCGCTGTAGACCCGACTAAGGTGGAAGTGTGGCCAATTGGGTCAAGACGCCGATAGAGATCAGGAACTTCTTAAGGTTAGTTGGCTACTATCAGAGATTCATCCAGAATTTTTTGAAGATATCTATACTATTAACAAACCTAACCCGGAAGACAGTTAAATTCGAATGGACCCCAAAATGGAAACAGAGTTTCCAAGAGCTGAAGAAGAGGATGACTACAACCCTAGTTTTATCACTATTAGACGAAACTGGAGGGTTTGTGGTATACAGCGATGCGTCATTAAAAGGGTTAGGATGCGTGTTGATGCAGCATGGGAAGGTAATTGCATATGTTTCCCAGTAGCTGAAGGATTTTGAGAAGAGATACCCTACTCATGATCTAGAATTGGCAGCAATGGTCTTCGCCTTAAAGATTTGAAGGCACTACCTCTATAGTGAAAAGTGCGAAATCTTCATGGACCACAAAAGCCTAAAGTACATATTCACCCAAAAGGAGCTGAATATGAGATAAAGAAGATGGTTTGAACTAATTAAGGACTACGACTACACCATCAATTATCACCCGGGCAAGGGCAACATGGTAGTTGATGCGCTGAGTCGTCAGGAGAAGCTAAATCCACTTTTAGTGCCGGAAGAAATAAGGAAAGACTTCGAACATATGCAACTCGAAGTAACGTTCCCAGAGAAGGAACAGAAGCACTGGGAACAATCAGTGTGAAGTCAATGTTGATTGACTAAAATAAAGAAGTACAAAAAAAACATAAAGAAAAAGGCAAAAGGCTAGTAAAGAAAGGAAGAGAGAAGTATTGCTTGGGTGGAGATGCAATACTACGGTTTGAAAACCGGATATGGATTCCCCAAGATGATGAATTGAAAAGGAAGATTTTTCACGAGGCACACAACTCAAAATTTTATGTATACCCTGGTGGCACCAAAATGTATGGTGGTCTTCATGAGAACTTTTGGTGGCCGAATATGAAGAGAGAGATAGCCGAATGGGTGAGTCGTTCTCTGACTTGCCAACGGGTTAAAGCAGAACACCAAAAACTAAGTGGATTGTTGCAACTGTTAGAGATTCCCGAGTAGAAGTGGGAGAACATTAGTCTGGACTTCGTCACGGGAATACCCCCGACCTTGAAAGGTATGAATGCGATTTGGGTCATCGTTGACCGATTGACTAAATCAGCGCACTTTGTGCAAATCAAGGAAACTTACAAGATGGAGCAATTGGTGAAACTGTATGTCAAGGAGATAGTGAGTAGACACGGTGTGCCAATTTTGATCATATTTGATCAAGACGCAAGGTTTACGTCACAATTTTGGAACAGTTTCCAGGAGTATTTGGGAACGCGACTCGACATGAGTATGGCATACCACCCTCAAACGGACGAGCAAAGTGAAAGGACAATACAGACATTAGAGGACATGCTGAAAGCTTATACAATGTACTTCAAAGGGAGTTAGGATGATCACCTACCGCTGATCGAGTTTGCTTACAACAACAATTATCATGCGAGTCTAGGGATGCCACATTTCAAAGCATTGTATGGGAGGAAGTGTAGGACCCCATTGTATTGGAATGAAGTTGGGGAGAGGAAACTAGAAGGACCTGAGCTGGTGCAACAAGTCGAAGACGCCATCAAGGTTATTTGCAAAACGATGAAAGCTTCTCAGGACAGATAGAAAGAGTATGCGGATTGCCACCGCAATGAAAAAACCTTAGAGGTGGGCAAATACATAATTCTAAAAGTGTCACCCTACAAAGGGATGATGAGATTTGGCAAGAAGGGGAAACTGAGTCCCAAATTTATGGGACCTTTCCAAATCTTAAGGAGAATCGGAGCAGTAGCCTACGAACTAGCCCTACCACCAGCCTTGGGGCATATTCACAACGTGTTTCATATAGCCATGCTACACCCGTACAAACCTGATTTCCTTAGAGCAATCAACTACCAGCCTATTAAAATAAATCAGGACTTGACTGATGTCAAAGTCCCCGTGCGATAGTCGACCGTTAAGTCAAAAAACTGTGCAACAAAGAAATCGCATCAATTAAAGTGATATAGAGGAACCATGAAGTCGAAGAAGAAACATGGGAGTTAGAAAGCGATATGAAGAAGTTCCCTCATTTATTTCATATGTAAATTTCGAAGACAAAATTTCTGTAAAAAGGGGAGAATGTGAAAATTCGAATTTATGAATGAATGATTAATGATACAAAATTTTCTCTAATATTATTTAATAAAATTATTTTCTGCATAACTATATTACAGAAAATTAAATTAAAATTAAAATATTATGTTCAAGGGCATTTTGGTCATTTTGGTCATTTTGACAAAAGTTATGCTTGAGAGCATTTTAGTCATTTTGACAAAAGTTATTCTTAAGGGCATTTTGGTCTTTTTAACAAAAGTTATGCTTAAGGGCATTTTGGTTATTTTGTCAAAAGATATGACTGAGGGCATTTTGGTTATTTTTGATAAAAGTTATGACTATGGGCATTTTGGTCATTTTGACCAAAAAGACAAAAAGTGTTCAAAATCATAAAATAATCGAAGATCTGGAATCAGCGTGGAAAAATAATGAATCGAAACGCTGTCAGATTTTCAATTTAACATAGTCCCGGGTTGACTTTTTGACTGGAGCATCGTTTGGAAAAACGGACAGCGCCGTTGTAATCGCAGCATGCCAAAACATAGGGATAGAGTATAATATTGTATTTTGTGATTTTTTGACTTTTAATTAATTATTTAATTAATAAATTAATTAGTTCGTGAATCGAGACAAAACATCAATTTGAATTTTGAATTTTTTAGCCGAGCTGACCAGGTAGGGCCCACTGCCACGTGGGCCATCAGACTTTTTGTCTTTTCCCATTTTTCCCTTTTCTTTTTTCTTTTCCCCCTTTCTTTTTTCCTTTTTCTATCTTTTCCCCCCAACTTTCTGCAATTCTGCGGCTTGCCAAATCTGTGCAATATCACTTTCTTGCATCGATTAGAGATCATTTCAACATTCCATTAAGTATATATATCACTCATTCATCGAACCCTAACCCTAAACACAGTCGCACGACTCCAAAAATCAAACTTTCAATTTTTTTTCTTGTTCTTTCTCGAGTAAGATCAAAGTAGGAATTTTGTTGTTGTTTAAGTTAAATTGATGATTAGAATAGCATCTAGGAGTTTCTTAGAATCAATTTAAGCCTTCAATCGATCAAAACGGTTAAGAATCGAGTTGTTTAAGGTTGATTTACAGTTGGCTTATTTTCCAACGTGTTCTTAATCAAAGATTGGATTTTAGGGCTCAAATCGGATGTGTTTGAGTCAATTGAAAGGTCCAATGGATTCCTACAATTGGAAGGATCATTTTAGTACATTTCAATCGAGTTTTCATATTGTTTTAAAGCCTGTTTGAATTTTTTCGGAGAGCTTATAACCGTCGGTGATGGCTTTTTGGTTAGAACCGAGGAAGATGAACATGGACTTCCTGTTCTTGAGGCTTCAGGCCACAGGGATGGTGAAATTCGATGTTTCATCAATCCCTTTACCACAAAACTGAGCTTACCCTTCGATCTAGTATGTGTGTGTGTGTGGCCATGGTAGCCCATTGCTGACCACTACCATGCCAGCCGACCGACTAGCCTGTCGGTCAGACGATCGGAGACAAGGAAGATGGGTTGACCAGTCAGCCAGTCAATGGTTGACTTTGTCAATTGTTATTTGACCTGACCGGTTAGTCACTACCGGCCACTGCCATATCGGTCGACCGGCCAGTCAGATGGCCAAAGACGAAGAAGATGGGTTGACTAGTCAACCAGTCAATGGTTGACTTGGTCAACTGTTGTTTGATCCGACCGGCTAGTCAGCCAGTCCAACCGGCCAATCAACTAGTCCGATGGTCGGAGATGAGGAAGAAGGGGTTGACGAGGTCAACAAGTCAATGGTCGACTTAGTCAACTATCTCAATAATAGTTTTATTTAATTATTATGTTATTATTAATGTTATCATTTTTATTAATATCATTATTATGATTAATTTCATAGGGGCCTATTTACTAAAATACCCCTGATGGCATACTTACCAAAATACCCCTCTGCAATAAATTACCAAACTACCCTTAGGGTGTATTTACAAAAATGTCATTGTCGCACTATTTACAAAAATGTCATTGCAATGTATTTATAGAAATGTCACTATAGTGTTAATTACAAAAATTACATTGTAATACTATTTATCAAATTGCTATTTACCCTTATTTACAACAATGCCAGTTGGAAACATTTATAAATAACATGTCAAATTTATTTTTAATTTGGGAATTTAATTTTCTTAAAATTAGAAAAATATTGTATTTAACTAAATTCTATTTTATTTAGAAAATAAATTAGAATATTTAAAAATATTATTTTAATTCCTTTTAAATAATTTGAGTATAATTACGATGTGTTTACACATCATATTATTATTGTTTTTAAATATTGTATATTTTTTATATACAAATGTTATATTCATTTTATATCTGAACAAGGATCCGATGAGGTATTTTAGGGTTAATATTACCCCAGGATAAATACAAAGAATAAATTGTATGGAATAAGTCAAATGACAAATTGTCAAATAATGACAAATTTTGTCCTTTTGAAATTTTATGTGCGTTTATGTCATTTTTAAATTAGGAAAACTCCAAGATGCTTAAAATTATTTTGATACTGAGTGACCTATTTTAAAACGACAATACTAACGATAAGCCATTATTATTATAGGATCGTACGTGAGTGAGGAAGGACCGTCGACTACTAAACGCATCATGTGGAAACTTTAGAAAGCTTCGCTAAGGTAAGTTATTACTCTCCACCTCTATGTATAAGTTATTGCCCATTTATGCTTACAAGTTTATTATTCCCTAACTTATATATAAGTTATTGTTCACTTATGCATGCAATTTATTCAGTTTTTAATACGTATGATTTAAATTTCGATATACGTATTTGCCATGATTATACAAATTCAACTACTTGTACATTATTTATTGTTTCAGGTTAAATTCTTGAACTGTTTAAAATGATTATACATATCTACCATGTATAAACATGCGATGATGAAATATTTATAGTATTCATGATAATTTGAAATCGAATACTGAACATAACTAAAGGCCAATGTGCTAGGACCATACATGGTTAACTCCTGTAGTTATGACGTATACGGGCACGAGTTGTTAAACTTGACTGTTTGTCAAGGATGACAAATTGACAAAGTGTCGGGTAGAAATGCCACCAATTGGTGTTCAATTATTCATAATGTTAAATGTTAAATGACGTGATATTACATTTACTCGTATATCATGCCTGCTGATAAGAGCTATTTTGTACTTAATATTTTAATATCTTTTTCTCTTGATTTATTAATATTTTCTTAAAAAGCCCAA
>JAUMHB010084946.1:0-11714 GCA_032359685.1 Pittosporum tobira
ACAAAAACAAAAACATCTCCCACTTTCGGAGAAAGTTCATCGGAAATTGCATATTATATATATATATATATATATATATATATATATATATATATATATATCTTTTTGTGTGTGTCGTGGGGGAGTTGGATCTAAATACCACACCACCACAAGTTTGAGAAAAAAGTCAAAAAAAATAATAATAACAAAAACAAAGTTTAAAACAAGCGTTAATTATAAATCTCTCGCTTAGTTTACCACCATTAAACTAAGAGTATTTCAAACAAGTTTTACTGCTAACTAGGAGAGATCATAAGTTTGGGAGTTTTGGTTTACTAACCAAACCGAATCTCTATCGGAATCACGGCTTCGCTACTTCGGTTATGGTTTCACTTGGTTGTATTATTGCAGTGTGGTCTTCTATTTCAATAGTGGTTTTGATTATAAAAAAAATAAAAAAATAAAAATAAAAATAAAGACGTTTGTATACATGCAATTGGAAAATTAAAGGAAAATTTGGCTTGGCCAAATTGAAATTAAATTACAAATTGTTTATTTTATAATGCCAAGCTTGGTAAAGAAGTCAGACTTATATCAAAAAATTGAAATGAAACTCATAATATGTTGTTCCTGTAACCGATAATATGATTCTGTTATTATTCACGGCCATCAATTAAATTGCAATTCCTATTGTTTCTTTACATATGAGAAATTATAGTGCAAATGATTAAATTGTATATTTTTCATCTTCAATAATGTCTCCAATCTTGTTATATAATTATTTAAGGATTGACTCAAAAGTTTAATCTTGTTTTCAGGTTTTGATTTATGTTTATTAATATTATAAAGTTCTACTTCACACTTTTCTATTGTATGTGTTCATAATTTGTACTTAATTTTATCCCAAAAAGATTATTTGAACTATTAATATAATATATAAAAAAATAAAAATAAAAAGTTTCACATATATATTAAATAAATTCAAGTATAATACATATTGTGAAAGGTATTCCAATTCAATTAATTATTTCACCAGTAGTGGATAACATAAGATATTTCATCTATTATGTTTTATAAATTAAATGTAATGTACATATATGTAGCATGTGAAGGACAATTGTCACAATAATTAAATATTTATAATGCTCACATAAAAATATTATAGAATTAATAATTTTATTCACGAATAAAGCATCTTCATTATTGCCCTGTTTAACAAAACATAAATGAACAATCTAAGAACAGTTAATTATAAATACATAATAAACATACATAGAAACTCGTCTTTAGTCTTGATAGATATATTCTATACAAATAATAAAAAAATGTATACACATAAAAATGATTATTTTACAATATCTATTTAAAAAGAATATGTTATATTATATTATTTCATATAATTATGGAAGTAAAAGATACTTGTTAAGACACAATTTTAATCAACAACATTTTTATTAAATATATCAAGAATCCAAACAAAAATAAATTGTGTGTGTGTCTTGGGATACTTTTAATAATATTTTCTAATTTATATTTTAAAAAATATAATTAGGATAAAATTGTAATTTATCTTAAACTTTTTACTGCTTTTTTACTTTAGTGATTGACCTATTAAATTATTTCAATTAACTCAAAAATAGTATTCATTTAATTAATTTACTATATGATCGTGTGTATCTTGTAAAGTACAAAAAAATACAACAAAAAATAATATTTTTCTTCTAAATTTAAACGAATTGTAATAAATCTCTCTCTAAATTAGTAAATTGACATAATATAAAATGTTCTAAAGTTCTAGTTACACTTATTTTTTAAGTTTAGACCTTAATTTTGAAATAAATTTATTTTTTGGAGCATTAGGTGCCAATTGGCCTATCAGTTCAATCAGAGCTGGCCAAAAACTATTTAAAAACAAAAAAGTAAATATACCAACAGTGTTTCAAAAAATTAAGGTTTAATTATAATTTTGACTCTAAAATATATTTTTTTTAAGATTAAAATTTTAAATTTTAAATTTTAATAAATTAAACCTCAATATTAATAATCGATACAAATTAAATTTTCTAATGTTAAAAATTCAAATTTTTTGTTTAAAACATACATGTGATGCAGGGATAATATAGTCATTTAAAAACAAATTAGTCTTTTGATATAAACCTTGCGGATCTATACATGGCGGCTCCTTTGAACACAGTTCCTTCCCTTTCAGTTTGGTACACCCAAACGGTGGCGACTGTTGGCAATAACTTTCTCTATTATTTTTTTCTTTTTTGGTAGCGACGATGATCTCTCTCTGGGACCAGTCCCGACGACAAGAGTGAACATATACGGGGGAGTTCTAATTTGCTGCAGCTGTTTATGGAATAAAGGATGTGAAGAGTTGCAACAGTTGAGTTTGTCGACGGCGATGGCAGTTGAAAATTGTGGTTGTGGTTGTGGTCAGTGTATGAAGCGGCCACATATTCGATCCACTGGTGTTTGTGTACGATTGGGTTTTCTTACTGAAGACTCCGGCGATTATGGTGCAGATTTAGTGTTAATAGTGATGACGAACATCTATTTTTCTTTTTTCTCAAATCTATGATATACATCCTTTTTATGAATCTGCAGAATGCTATGGTAGATCGGTATAGAGAGAGTTATTTTCTGAAATTTATTTTATATGATCATAAATGGTGAAATCCAACTCAAATATGCAAAAAGTAGTATTGATTATCCATATAATAAATTTTAATTCTAATATAATTCAATATTCATATGAATTTTATTAAGTTAATAAATAAAGTACTAGAATTTTTATAAAATAAAATTTTGGGTTTCAAAATTAAACATCATAACTTTTTATATCTAATAATCAATAATTCATGATTAATGAATACATATGGATAATTTTTAATATTTATTTTATTTTAATTTATTACAATAGTAATATGATTTATAAACTTTTTACATGGATTGGTTTCATTAATTAATATTTAAAAATAAGATTGAGTTGGGGTTTAGATTAACAACTTTTTTTTTAGGGATTTAAATCAAACTTTATTTGTTTGGGGGTTTAAGTTCTAATTTTATTGTATTGTCAAAAATGTATCTCCTCTGGCGAAGAATAATTTTTCCGATGGTCAAAATATTTAATTTCTATAAAATTAAGATGTTGAAGTTTGATTTATCAAAATTAAAAATTTTAGTTCTAAAAAGAGATATATTTTGGAATCAAAATTATAATTAAGCTAAAAATTAAAAAAGAAAAATGAACATGATTAACCCGCCCTCGTTACTCTCTTATACTCTGCTATTTTCATAACGGAGAAAATATAATATTTGACACAACTCACAATAAGTAAATGGCATATTATAATGTAATGCACAAGGAAAAAAACTGGTGATAAGATGTTTTGTCCTTACAATTTGTATAGCTATAAACTTATTCAATAAATATTAATTTATTATGTTATCATTATTAATCATGATAAATTACAAAATTTGTCTTTAATTTATTTTTGATATTATTTTCTGTAAATTAAAATTGTTTAAAAAAACGATGACAATTAGATAAACCAACTTGTATAATAAATAATAAATTGACTAATTATTGAATAAGTTATGTTATTTTCGAATAAAATGCAACAAAATAAGTTGTATTATTAAATACAGGCCAATGCGTCTTACGAGACAAGCAACATGTAAATGCTTATGAACCAAATACGGTACATTTTATTACCTACTAGAAACTCCATTACCAAAATAAATTAAGTTAAATACAAACTATAGAAGTATCTACTAATTAGTATTATTATTTTCATAAGAAAATATTGTATCTTACGTAAAGGTATACATGGCGGATTACATAATGTATTGAATTATTATTTCTTATAGGCAGGAGAAAATTTAGTTCAAAATATTTTAAATTAGCCATTAAAAAATTCCTGTAGTTAAATTAAGTGTATATATGAACCTATAATAAGATGTTTGAAAAAAAAAAATACAAAAAACAAAACTACTATAACTGCTATATGTAACCCATGAACCAGCCTCCAATCTTTATATCTATTTCTTCAACTAAAAAGAAATAAAATGTCGCTATAATATAAGATTATGTAGCCAAAAAAATTAGTATGGGCAACGGAAGAGATGCGAAGAACAACAACAAATGTAACTCATAGAGTTTCAACCCAAGGCTGTACTCTTGACTTACCTAATAATAAACTGCCGGCAGTATATTGAAAGGGCCAATGTAAAAATTTTAAAAAAAATTAAAAAAAGGCCATATCTTTAGAAATTCCAACCCAACGCCCCCAAGATGAGCATTTCGATCCCTTGCTTTCGATGCAATAAATAAAACCACTGGCATGACTCTTTTTTCAGTACACCACTACCAAGACTCCACTAAAGCCAATTTATCAATAGTCCCCAAATTCTACGGCATAAGCCAAAACAATGAGAAGCTGGCAATGGAGAATTACTTACTCTCTGCCCATCCAACTATAACAACAAAAAGGAGAGAAAGGGCCGTCACTAATAATAGTAGTCATAGTTTCTCGTCTCACCGTTATTAGAACGATGATGCTTAAACCTGGAACGATGATAAGATTTTGAATCATTTGAGACTGAATTTCCAAGATGAAGCTTCTGGGCTTTTCCATAAGAGTTGGAGGAGCCATAACTGCCATCATTATAACTAATTGGTGTTGCAGGAAATTTCCTACTGTGAGTTTTCCCCCAGTGATTAGATTTAGTCGGTGTGCTGTTGGACCATCCTTCATTGCGGTACTTTTTCCATTTCTGACCTTTATCAAAATCATGAGACAGAGACCTGTCCTCAGAATAATCCTCGCTTTGTTCCCAGCGTTTATGTTTGGGGGTCGATAATACACCATTTTTCTTGAGAATCTGGACAAAATCAAGGAAAAAATAAATAAACTACGACAACATTACGAGGAGGCAATGAAAACAGAAAAAGACTAAATAAAGATCCGCAAAAGATTGAAGAACAAAAATCAAGAGAGACAAATTAACAGAGGAAAGTAATACCTTAGATGAGCTCGTGCATTCACGAGCAAAATGGCCTTCTTTGCCACATTTGTAGCATGAACTAGGTGTCCCACTACCATTTGGCTCCCTGTGGGACCTTGTGCATGCCTACACAAATAGAGGTTGACCAAGAAACTAATAAACCATGTAAAGATTTCATCACCAAGTAACTACTAATACTAGATTTAACCTCGCCAAGTATTTTTCCACAGATAAATTGCATCTCTTATTGAACATAGAGCGACTGACATAAAGAATTTTTTGAATAAATGAACAGTTGAGTATGTCGCCCAATGTTTCATTTTGCACCCCAATGTTTCAAACTGCACTCCATAGTTTACGAAATTGTTTCAACTTGCAAATTCTGGCCAATTGGAAATATTTTTGTGAACTGTGGAGCTAGTTTGAATCATCATGGTGCAAAGTCAGTTCTAAACTGATTTTACTTATAAATGAACTTCACAAGCAATTTCACCAGAAAAATTGGCAAACTATACCCTTTATTTTCTTATTTGACATTCCATCACTCTAAACAACAACATACTTAACGGGGTTTACTGTCATACTTTAAAGTTCATAGGGTCCCTACAAACAGCTCAAACCAGTCATAGTGCTCACAGAACCAAGCAAAAAACTTTACAAAGAACATATAATATTTGTGCATGTATATAAGTGACAAATATATTATAAGATCCACACAAGCTCGGTAAACTTTATCTCGAGTGCTAAGATAAAGTCAATGGCAAGACTAACTGAAAAAGATATACGGAGTATTAGTTTATTAAATAAATCCCTATCGAGGTCTAAGAAAGCCATACACGTAAAAACTTTTTCATAAAAAGCTAATGCATGGACATTCTGATTAGAGTAAAGCATTTAACAGCTTACCAAACCAGTATGTCCAGATTGACCACATCTGTAACAAGAAATTTCTCCCACAGCAGTACCAGTATAGTTAACACAGCAAAGATGGCCAAATCTCTTGCAAATGTAACATTGTATTTCCTGATTAAAATAATTAAAAAGAAATAATCAATATTGCAAACTGGATTCAAATAGAAAAATACGTTAGCTCATATACAGTACCAATTTTATCCATAAACTACATACATATGCATCAAAAATGATAAAGGACTACGCTGGGGTATTGTGGACCTTGAGATCATCAGAGGAATAAGAATTCTTGCATGAAAACATTTCATGTCCTGATTGACCACATTTCAAACATATCTTAGCACTAAGAGGCCCCCCTCCAAATTTCTTATCTGGACAATCTTTTGCACGGTGACCTCCTTTGTTGCAGATAAAACAATCTTTTCCCTGCCAAAACAAACAAAATAATCATAATGTCATATACATATAACCCCAACGAAGCTAATGACAGAGCTCTTACAAAAAAACAAAATCTAAAAAAAAAAAAAAAAAGAAAGAAAGAAAATAAAAGAAAAGAAGATTAAAGTTTTTTTTATCCTTTTGCGAACCTTCGCACACTGCTTCACATTATGCTCCAAGCTCCCGCAAACAAAACAAGGTCTCTTGCGCTTAGCTGAAGTACATTTCACAGCATTGTGTCCTTCTTCACCACAATTATAGCAAGTTGCCCAACTACTATCTGGAGGATCAAAGTACCTAGGCCCTCGCTGAGAGAATAATTTATAAAGATATACCAAACTAAGCCTTTGTAGGGGAATATCAAATATGTTACTCAATATGACTTTAAATATATTACTTCAACTCACAAGAAGCTTCCGGAGCACAATGTTATCAGAAATATCAGCTTTCAGTTCAACCAATTTATTGGTCTCCAAAGATTTGCTTTCCTTAGCCTTCTCTACTTCCTTGTTATCAGATAAATCAGCTTTCTCTTCAACAAATTTATTGATCTCCAAAGATTCTGATTCCTCTGCCCGCTCTAATTTTGTGTCGACAACCACCTAATTGATGTGAAGAGTGAGAAACCAGTTAGTAATTTTTTGGAAACCTTTCCAGTTCCATAAGCACATAACCTTTACAGCTTCAAAAATACAATCAACAACCGAATTATCATTTCTTTGTTTTTACTTTATTTTTCTCATTCCTTTACAACACATCCATGCTTGTCTTGATATATCTACACAATTTTTTTTCAAACTATTTATCATTTTCCTTAATACTTTCTTGAGTTTCTTCAATTAGAGGACTTCTGATCATTACCTTAAAAATGGGGTGTCCTTGTTCTAAAGGAAATCACTAAAACAGTTGCGCATATTAATTGATATTAACCTGCAATGTTTATTATCTAGACAAACAATTCCGATAAATGCATTTTATAACTAGGGGATTTATCTTTAGTTATCTATCAAAATCAATAATAAACTTATATTAATGTCAATACCCAAATTTTCTGTTGCCTAAATCAACATTAGCAAAATTATAATTATATATATATATATATATACCACTTCCTCGGCTTCAACCCTTTTCTTCCTTTTCACTTTCTTCACTTTCTTCTTCTTAACTTCCTTCACAGCTTCAACCGACTCATTCAAAAGCGATAGCGAGGCATCCAAAACTGCGTCGTTTTGAGTGATGGTGGTGGTACTACAGGCCCTCAAGATTGCTTTTTGCACGATATTCAAGCTCAAGTCTTCGTTGGCCTCCTCATCGTCGCTGCTCAGAGACTTCGATGGCTTTGCTTGTTCTCCTTCCTCGTCCAATTTTCCGGTTTTCGCTAACTTACGCACTCTAGACATGGATACAGAGAATACAGAGCACACTGTGTCAAACCCTAACCCTAATTCTAATTTCAGACGAAACAGAGTAGAGGATGCAGTGGCGCTCGTGTTTTACGGGTTTTTAGTTCATTGAAGGTGCACGATTTTCTCACGTGGGGATAGGGAGTTGGCAGATCGGGTAATTTGGGACAACCTATGGGTCATAAATTACCAACCCATCAAAGGTACTGGATCACCGGCGTGGAATGAGGATCATTGGGCCAATAACTTCAATTAGTGGGCCAGTCGGCTTAACTAGTGAGTCTATTCCAATTTCAAAATTTTATACCATATGCCTATAAGCGATTAATAAATGAGAGGGTAAAATAAAAATTACACTCAAAATTTTTATCAAAAATATAAATTACACGTTAAACTAATTTTTTTTTAAAATTATCTTAAATTTTCTTTTATCTAATTAAAAGCCCATTTTTCGTCTATTCTGTTAACATCTATTAGCGTGACATCAGTACCAAATGGCTAAAATAGGTACATCACATCTTAGCGGCCAGATCTGTCAGTAACAACGACACATTTCATCTCCTTCTTTTCCAATCCAGCCAATTCCAAGTATAATGAGTGGTGATAGTAAGCCACAGGGAAAAAAACTCGGATATTCTTCATCCAACCCTCCACCTCCAGCAGATCCATCATATAACCGAAACTTTAGCTCTACCAACTCGTCTTCTGACATTTGCCCCAACTAACCAATCTCTCGCGCTTAGCTAAAATTCCAATCTTCACCTACCAACGCCACAACTTAAACACCCACAGCTAATAAATACAACAATCTAATCAAACAAAATAGCAAAAGAGCAAACTTGAGAGTTGAGGTATGGATTATGTACCCGTGAATTACAAAAGATCTTACAAATGATTATTCGAGGGATTTTTGGGATTTGAATTTTGATATCAGCTATTGAATTTTATTTTTTTTTAGAGATAAATGGAATGAAGAACCCTAGACCCGATCTTGCTCTACGTAAAAAAAAAAACCATACTGTGTAATTGTTTGAAAGGGCGTTATTGTTATTCCTTTTGGTAATTTGATTTTGTTGGCAAACGATGACAGCTGACATGACCTTCTTCCTAAGATCTGGTTTCCCCTTGTTGACGATGACCATAACCATGTCACCGACGCAAGCAGACGGCAAACGGTTGAGCCGTTCCCCGTCGCTGCCACTGGCAGTTCAGCGGAACCTTCGCGACCTACCCAGAACAACAAAACATAGCAAAATCATCAAAATGAAATCGAATTAGACCTCTGCTTAAATTAAAACGAATTCAAACCCTAGATAGATTGGATCGTACCTTGCTTGGACATTGCAATTGAATCAGATGTGCCTATTTTTTCTCTGACCCTCTCTTTAGGGAAGGAGGAGGTTTGAGATTATGTTGTTAGACGTGGCAATTTGAGATTTCAGCTAGGATTCGCGAAGATGATTGATTTTATTTTATTTTTAAGTATAAGATAATTTGGGAATCAAAGTATAAGTAATGTTTTTTCGATATTGCCATTTAAAAGTTATAAATTTCAAGTGATATTAATGGACTAAATGGAAAAATAAATAAATTGTGCAAATAATTCAGTAAAATGAAGTTTAGAGTCATTTTTATAAAAAAATTAATTTAGAGTGTAATTTATATTTTCTGTGAAAGTTTAAAGTGCAATTTATATTTTACCCTAAACGAAATATAATATATTTAAATCATATTTTTTTAATGTTAATAATAGTTATAGAATAACAGCCATGATTTTAGCGGCAATAATTTTATCAAATTTATAATTATTTTAATCTTAAATCGATTAACTATACATTTTATATGTGGAATACTCAATTCTGAAATCTATGACGAATATTTATGATCATCAATTTTCCAGCTTAAAGGTTATAAAGTATGAGTACCTTTTATTAACTTTTATAAGTACCTTTTTCTTGCTAATTTTTTTTTAAGTTACTTAGAAGCAAAAATTATAAGTAATCTTAAATACGGTAGCTCTGATATTAGTATATTTAAAAGTTAAACAAATATGTTCAATTATTAGTTTTAAGGGTAAACTGTAAAAGTGATTCTCTCAGTTATATTTTTTTTTTTTTTTGGGCCACAAAAAAATATTTTTTATAATTGTTACCTCCTAAGTTTCAATTTTTACAGTTGTGGTTCTTTTTTTACTGACATAACCAACTAAATTGACCAACTTTAAACTTAATTTATAATCATATTTAATTCTTAAAAAATATATATTTCACACAACATCTGAATATTCACTTACTTCACATGTCTTTATATTGTATACAAACAAGTCAAAATTAGTTAACTCAGTGGTTCAGCAAAAAATTAATCACACCAACATATTATGAGAGATTATAAAATTTAAAACTCTAAGACCAAATACAAAAATCTGAAACTATGATTATAATTTATCTTAATTTTAAAATTAACCAATATAACCAATGACTTCAAAGTATGTCAATTGTTATGGAAGTCTCACATTCCCACACAAAAAATATAAAAGATAATAAGAGCACTTTATTTTATAATTTTTCGTGTTATGTTGAAATTTTTCTAGATATGACAGAGTATGGTGATGTTTGGTGCAAGTTTAAACTCCAATGACATGAAAAATTATTATTATTTAGTTTTTAAATACTCTAGCCATACCAAACTTATTAAATGTGGTTTGGTGTGACATGCGGTGTTGGTGTTTAAATGGTAGGGTTATGGTTTAACACCAATCTTTAAAATGCCTAAAAACAAATTTATGAGCATTCATACAAAGTGCATCATACAATGTATAATTCAATAATCCATTAAACAATAGATAATAAAAATAGACTAATAAAAACCATTACAAATTGCATAAAAAGAGTGAAAAATTAAAAATAACAAATCAAGTTAACAACTCAACAGCCTTGATTCTATAATTTAAAATTTTAATGGATTAAATAATGTTATTTTCATATAAATTCCATATTGCATAAAAAAGTGAAAATCGGGTTAGACTGACTATCTTACTTACATACAAATGAATTAAAACAATATTAGTTAATATATAAACTTAAATAAATATAAAAATTATATATATTACAATAATTGGTACTTTGTGTGTTATTTGGTATAGAAGAGAGAAAAAATTAAATTAAATCCGTTAATATTTGGGTTTTGAACCCAAAACCTGTTTTTTCACACTAAAAATCAAAAATTTGAATTTTTTTTAATACAATTTAAACAATTTTTTGTGCAATTTAGTAATTGAATTGATTTTTGCTCTGTACTATTTCTAGGTGTATATGATCTTCTCACAGGTTGACATTTAATCTTTTTAGTTCTACCATCGCTTTAAATAATTCGCCATCCAATAATTTGTTTATTTAGAGGTGAAACACCAAAACATTACGTTTGAATAAAATAAATTATATATATTTAGTTGAATAAGTTGATATTTAGAAAAATGTATAAAGTATGCCAAATAAAATATGTAAATATGTAAATAGTTTCAAAATACCGAGTAGTCTAAAAGTCGGTCAACTCTTTTAGATTTTGAATTATTCATTATCTTTTTTTTTTTTTAAACCTATGATACACACACATAGGTCTATTAGTGTTGGTTATGAACCTATAGCTAATCAAGCAATATTAGTCATTCAAAAATTAACTCGACGATTACTCTTCTTTATAAATTTACTTATACAGATAAAACTAATTGTGAATAGAAAATTAATATTGACGGACTACATAATTAGTAACTGCAAAAATGATTAATTATTAAGTTGTTCCTTGTGACACTCTCAAATTCATATATCCACAGCTCGACTTGAGTTGTCAATTTATTCACAACATAATAACATGCATAAAAACGCACAATACTTTATTATAAAGTACACAATATTATAATAAAATACATCATATCATTATACAAAACACTCTTCACATATTTACTACCACTTG
>JAUMHB010084979.1:0-11708 GCA_032359685.1 Pittosporum tobira
CTATATATATGTATGCAATGCTGATCAGAAATATATGAAATAAACAATCTTTCAAATATTGTTACAAACCTCACCAAGAAATCTTCCAAGAAGATAGTCAACTCCTAAGTGTTGTCGTGGCAACTCCAGTCGCCAAGAAGATACTCAACTCCCAAGTGTTGTCGTGGAAACTCCATTCGGCCTTAACAGCCAAAATTGTTCAGTACATGGAGGAGACACCCATTTCACTTTGGACGTCTACTAAGGTATTGGCATTCACAGAAATGAAGAAATCTTCAGTGACAAAGCCCGAGCTCATGCTATCCTATAAGATATTCATTGTCTTCTCCCAAACAAAATTATCTGCCAAAACATCAATCTTTATAGCTGCAAAAAGAACATCATATTGCTTTAAAGCATCAACCTTTATATCTGCAAAAAGAACATCATATTGCTTTATGACATGATGCTCGACTTTTGGCATAACCTCTGATTGTTGTGAGCAGGGGACGAAGCTAGGATTTGGGACTAGGGGGAGCAGTAATAAAGTTATGTATTGAAAAAGGTTAAAAATAGTTTTAAATATAAATTCAAACAAAGTTAATGAAAAATATGTATGAATATTTATTGTGGAATAGAGTTGGTTAGTTGAATTTCTCTTACCATGGAGTCATGTAGATGGATGCAAACATGTATTGAAAATAAGAAACTCCTCTCTTAGGTCTCATTTAATAAACTCTAAAATGTGCTTCCCCTAATCTTAACAATGACATATGGTACGTCATTAAATTGAGAACACAAAAGATAAATGTATTAAAAAAAATTAAAATAGTGTGTTTTCAGGTGGCATGGGTTGATAAGATCTAAAGTTGATATAAGTTTTTCGTATCTCATCCTGTTGATTAGCTGAATATTCTCATATTTGTGGATGTAATCATGGATCACGTTCTAAAGAAGATATATCAATTTCTTTTGGCTCGATTCTAAGAACTTTAGAAGGATGAAGCTCACGAGTAGAATGTTGAACATTAAAGATTGAAGGCTCTGAAGGAGTTGCATTATCCTCTAGATTTTGAGAATCTCTTTTCTTAAAATAAGAATGAATTGTCTTCTTACTCATGATTAAGCCAATTGTTTGCTCAATTACCTAAAATATGATTTTATCATAATATTGATAATATATAAATTAAATTATTTCAAATGGGATGTTGCTTAAAAAACTTATCAATCATTCATAAATCATAATATAACTTAACAATTCAAAAAATTAAAAAATATCATTTTACTAAATATATTAATTAAATTATAAATTAGGACTTAGGAGGCAGGTCTACGAGAGTCAAACTGGCTAGTATGACTAATTTCCTTTCCTCTTGAGTTTTTTTTTTTGGGTATTATTTGTCTATTGCCCAAATTCCAGAGAGTCTTGACTTGTTACCACAATTCACAACACCTACAGTGAAGGTAAATTAATAAGAAACTAATCATACATTCATATTGATAACATAATTACCTGTAAATTTATTAATAAACAAAGACTCAATTTTGAAAATAAATATAAAGAGAGAAAATGTGAAACATATATAAGATATCAATCAACTTCAATTATTGAATAGATTAGCTCATTAGGACGACCAATAAATTAGATCATTTGATAAACAAGAGCTTAATTGGATTGAGATTTAAATTTTGAAAATTAAATATTAGCATGTTTTCTTTATCGAATGGTTCTTAGAGTAGATCCATAGAAAAAGCTATGTAAGATTTGCTAAACGCCGGAAGCTTGGAACTTGGAAGCCTGCGTTTTGGGTTTGAGAATTGAGACTCGACTCTTGTGAGAATATGGAAATCTAAAATGGAGAGAGCTTGAAAATTTGGGGATTCAAACCTTATCAAGTCTCGGTCTTGGCGTCTTGCCGTCTTAAACTCTAGAGTATAGCGTATATACATAGTTTATCTTTTATTTTGATTTTTGAGCTGGTTAATACCTATTCATTATATATTAAAATAGCATATTTCATTAATTATAAGATATTACTCCCCATGTCTCGAAATAAATATAATATTTTTTTAATAGTAGCATAATACGAATTTTAAAATGCATAAAAATATATAAAAATAATTTATTTTTAACAAAATGTTATATTTATTTTGAAACGGATGGAGTAAGACTTAATATACAATTAAGTAGTAGTTGTAAAATTTTTTTTATAAAATTGTACGGATTGTCGTCGCCCTCTCTAGTCTCCCTCTAGCTTCGTCCCTGGTTGTGAGGAAGCCTCCAATGACTCAGTCTGGTGTCGTTGCACATTCCTCTCGGGATAAAGTTCTCGGTGACTCCAGTCGTTCACCTCTCTTCCTTAATGTCATAACCATCGCATGACGAGCTTAAACAAGGCTGAGGAGGTCTGAGAAAATAGCAGAGATCCAAAAAGATAGCAGATGAAATTAGAATGAAGTGAGAGAATATATAAGCTATGAAAATATTAGTTATCCTTTAGATTTGATAGTACATGCCTTATTGTCTATAAAGGATATTAATGAGATAGCCTTATATAGAATAGAGCAACAAGGAAATAAGAAAGGGAAGAACTGAAGTGGCAAGAAAACTAGATAAGACAGAAAGACAAGACAACAAGCCAAGGTTGACTAGACATCAAGTCAATGTCAAAGACAACAAGTTTGTCTTGCTGCAGCAAGGCTCAACAGCGAGATAGCTTTTCCCAACCACCATCACGTTGTGATTTTAGTAAAAAAATCAACACATTTACAAACGGCTACACAATTGTACATAGTATGTTTTGCTTGCTATCTCGAGACCTCCAGAGCTAACTAGCTACCATATGTGAAGCACACACCCTAACATCAATACCTATGTAGACAAATATTTATTTAGTCAAATGTATTATAACTTATACATCAACTTTTCAAAAATCAATTATATTCTTTAAGTTTAAAACTGAGAGAGTATTAGGCAACAACTTAATACAAACGTTTTTTAAATCCTGATTCTATGAATTTCCAATGAAATTATCGTCGGTATGTTGTCATAACTCATAAGTTGCACTTATATAACAAATTTTTGTATTTCACTGAATGGTATATATTGAAGTAGCAAATTATTGCATATCAGTGTACGGTAGATATTGAAAGTCAACACATGAAATTATACTGAACATGTTTTCTATTCAAATACAACTTTTTTCTCTGACAACTAAGCCATCGTAATTTAATCAGAAATTCATTGAGTACAAAACCCTAGTTTTTGTACTATTTTAGATTATGGTATTCGGAATATAGAATTTTAGCGAAGCCCTCATAATAAATAAATAATAGAGACTAGTTTGATCACAATTCTTAACTTACATACTCATAAGAAAAAGAGGATAAAATACCAGGAACCATCGAGCATGTGTTCGTCTTGAAGATACCGAACAACATTGGTAAAAAATATACCAACCTTTTTTTTGTTGGAATATTTGTTGTAACCCAGTTTTAATAATAACACAATAATTTTGATAAAATAATATCCACCCGAATCGAGTGATATTCACTTTTTCCTTAAGACAATATTCGTCTTTTATATACTGCACAAGGTTATAACAACGAATTTGTCTCCCAAGATAAGACAGATACTGGAACTTAATTCTCATTAAATACTAAGTGCATAATTAATATTTAATCAAAACCATAATAGGAAAGAGAAGAACATAAAACCGTTAAATATTTCAAGTACTAAAAATATTTAAGGGAATGAATCCACTCATATGTGAAATATGAGTTACTTGGATTGAATTTTTAGAATGAAGTATAACCTTTTTATAGTCACTTCACACCTCTTTGAAGAGTTATGAGTGAATAGACATATCCACTACATACATGAAAAGACACATCATATTCATGAGTTGCACATTTTCATTACACATTTTAATTCAAAAAAATGCACTTTTTCATTAAACCATTATATTTTTTCACATAAAATTATGTGTTAAATATATTAAAATATATTTATTAATTTTATATTTATTGAGGATTTTAAAAATTTCCAACAATTTCCCCCTATTTTCACAATCTTCTAATATTTACCGGTTAGTCTTCTTCTTTCATTCTGTAGGCATAGAATACATAAGTATCTGTGTCTTTCGAATTTAACCTTACATAGTCTAACACCCACAAATTACCTGAATTCATAATAGACTTAGCTTTGAATTATGATTCATATATATGACAACCGTCAATGCTAAACATATCTTATATCTCATATGATTTTACATATACCCGACACATTTAAAGCCATGTGTTCCATCTTAGGAATTCATAAGAGAACTTAGAGACAAACTTTTAAATATCACAGAAGCGGCTACCACTTCCCTCTCTTATATAGGTGAGTCTAATAGATGCATTTATATGAGTTATATCTTCATCTGGGACATATACTTATTATATGAATCATCCTACTTAAAGGAATTATTATACCCTCCATTTACCTCCATACAAACATGCAGTTGACCTTGAGATGGAATAAAAATAAAAGTATATTTTCTTCATTTATTTATGTAATTGTATAACCTGGTTATTACTGCAAAAATTGTGCCATTGAATTAGTGTTATATATGTTTAGTCTATGCCTAATTGGGTTCGTTTTACAAGTTACCTCTCATTATAAAAGTTTTAGACCCTACTAATCTCCATGGAAATCCTCTATACATTCCTACCTAGGATTTTTATATTGAGATTTGCCAAATTTCTTTGATTTTAACATAAACAATGACTATATCATTTTAGTGATTGAGCGCTTTTTTTCATAGTCATATTTTATACCGATATGCTTTGACTTGTATGAAGCCATTGCATTATCATATAACAAACTTAGATTCCAAAATATCATTATACTTTATAGAATACAAGTTAATGACTCTCTACCTTGAGTGAATACCCACTCACTTGTGAGCTTACTTTTAGAGGAATCTCCTTAAGTTACATCCTTGTATATTATAAGAATATTCATAGCTTAATATTACATAATTATACCATCTTGTCCAGGGTCCTTCTTATGAGGATTTAACTTGACATAATAAATGTCATACATCATTTGCATATTCATGTCTTTAAATTTGACATCAAATCTAGAACTTTATGAAATAACACATCATAAAGTTATACTCATTATCTCTAATTTCCAAGATAAAATTCATATGTAAATAATCATAACACTAGTATGTTGCTTACAATGCACTTAAACAATCATATTCAATATCATACATGTACATAATTTAATATCCATAAATACCGATGCACATAAGTTTTGTATCCATTTTCCATGGCATAATTAATACAAAATATACTTATATGCAAATTATTCTCCACATAAGAATTTCAAGAATAAATTAACAAGTATATATCACATTAAAATCAGTGCACTAATATATTTTAACAAATATATTTTAATTTATTTTTTTACCAAACATAAATCAACATTTGTCTATTAAACATGGAAGAAAATTAAAATAAACATCTAGCATAACATAGTATTATCAAATAAAAACATTTATACTAACATGCTAGAAAATAAAATATTGTATGGAAATAAAATTTACTTACAAAATTTTCGCATTTCCGTAATTGAAGTTTCCTTTAATGGGAGAAACCTCCTCCATGATAATATTATGTCAGTAAATGACATTATTTCTTATTGAGCCACATAGAATAACATATTTCATGTCGGAAATCATTACATTTTCCACCTTCTTAGGAAAATAAATTCTTGTTTTCCAAGAACATAAATGATAATTTCTTCAGTTAAGAAAATCATTTTATTTATATTCAAATTTGCCACATATTTATTTGAATACAATGAGGCAATTTTTGTATTTCTTAACAAAGGCACAATTTCATATGAGCATAATAAATTATCTCGTATATTTTCAATACCAACAAATCATTGCCACCATCAAACAATGATTTAAATAACCACAATATATGTATAAAATATATACATAATTTATCCTTAATCAACAAGCGACAATTATGTGTTTATAATAAATTATCAGACATATATTATTACCGACATATTTTACCGACAAATCATTCATAGCATCATACCACTAATTCAATTCAACAAATATTATTTTTCAGAATTATGCTCAATCCAATATTGTCTTAAGATAGTTGGAACATTTGTTGTAACCTTGCTTTAATAATAGCACAATAATTCTGATAAAATAATATCCACCCGAATCGAGTGATATTCACTCTTTTCTTAAGACAATATTCATCCCTTATATACTGTACAAGGTTATAACAACGAATTTGTCTCCTAAGATAAGACAGACACCGGAACTTAATCCTCATTAAATACTAAGTGTCGAATTAGTAATTAATCAAAACCATAATAAGAAAGAGAAGAACATAAAATCATTAAATATTTCAAGTACTAAAAGTATTTAAGGGAGTGAATCTACTCATATGTGAAATATGAGTTACTTTGATTGATTTTTTAGAATAAGGTTTATCCTTTTTATAGTCCCTCCACACCTCTTTGAAGAGTTATGAGTGAATAGATGTGACGCCCCCAAATTTTCACCTCTGAATCCTTGTGGAAACTGGGTCGTCAGATATCATCTCAGCATACTGAGTTGCCAATATTTGACAGCTCGCCTTGTTATATCTTACAAGGATCTCACATACTAATGAATATACACACAACGGAAGCATAAAACTTAATTTAATAATTAAGGTCTTACAATAACAGGTTTTAAGTACGAATAGGAGTCGCACAACATTCAATTACACATTACAAGTTAGATAAATCCGGGAACATCTCAGTAGTACTTTATTTTGGTATTCCCTTTCGAGATTTTGTCTCGCTTGACCACTTCTGGAAGGTTTATAAAACATAGAAAGAATGAGCAAAATATGCTCAGAAAGAAATTATTCTATTTTGAATTAAATGATCCTTCCAGTCAAAAGATATAAAACGTTATGGTTTTGAATCGTTAAGACTTAGAATTTTGAATTCACGAGTTCAATATGAATTTTATCAAAGCATGTATGATATACGAGTTAATGTGATATCACGTCATCTAACATTTAATAGTATGAATAATTGAACACCAATTCAGTAGTATTTCTGCCCGACACTTAGTCATTAAGTCATCCTCGACACACAGTCAAGTTTAACATCTCGTGCCCGTATACGTCACTGCTACAGCTACAGGAGTTAACCATGTAGGGTCCCGGTACATCGGTCTTTAACTATGTTCAATATTCGATCTCAATTTATCATGAATCATGTGAAATGATAAACGCTTTCAACAATATAGCATACTTATACATGGTAGCTATGCATAATCATTTTAAGCAAGTTCAAGAATTTAACTTGAAGCAATAAATAATGTACAAGCAATTAAATTTGTACAATCATGGCAAATACATATATTGAAATTTAAATCATACGTATTAAAAGCTAGATAAATTGCATGCATAAGTGGATAATAACTTATACATAAGTGTGAAGAGTATTAACTTGCCTTAGTAACGCTTCCTAAACTTCCCACATAACGCGTTTTGTGATCGTAGGTTTTCCTTGCCCTCTCACGTACGTTCCTATAATAACAACAACCTATCATTAGTATTGTCATCTTAAAACAAATCACTCACTCTCAAAATAATCCTAAGTATCTTAGAGTTTTTCCTAATTTTTAAATGACATGAACGCACACAAAATTTCTAAGGGCAAAATTATCATTATCTGACAATTTGTCATTTGGCTCGTTCCGTCCAATTTATTTCTCATATTTATCCCGGGGTATTATTAACCCTAAAATACTTTATCGGATTCTTTTTCGGATACAAAGTGAATATAACATTCGTGTAAAAATATATGATGTTTTAAAACCGTGAATAAGATGTGTAATCATATCGTAATGATATTTAAATCATGAAAAAAAAAAGAAGAAGAATTAAAAATATTATTCCTTAACTATTCTAATTTATTATTTAAATAAAATAGAATTTAATTAAACTTTTACTCTCAAATTTAAAAATAAAATTTATCATAATAAATACTAAAACGTCCAAAAACCCATCTAAACATGCCCGAAAGACCTAAAACTGATGGTGCCTATTGTAATACAATAGGTTGTGCTCAAAAGCCCGCTTCCAAGTTGTCAACTAAATTTGAGTCCATTCCAAGTTTAAAAAAAAATTCAACTAAATGACATTATTGTAAATAAGAGTAAGTGGCAGTTTTGTAATCAACACTGCAATGGTATTTTTGTAAATAGTGCAGCAGTGACATTTTTGTAAATATGTTTTAGTGGTATTTCTGTAAATAGTGTAGTAGTGGCATTTTTGTAAATTTGCTACAGTGGCAGTTTAGTAATTTACTGCAAATGGGTATTTTAGTAAATATACCATCAGGGATATTTTAGTAATTAATCCCTTCTTAAAATAATAATAATAATAACGGTAATGACATTAATAATAATAATAATAATAATAATAATAATAATAATAATAATAATAATAATAATAATAATAATAATAATAATAATAATTACAGTTTAACAATGTTGACTAAGTCAACTATTGACCGGTTAACTTGGTCTACTGGCCTTCTCTATCTCCGGCCAGTTCCTTAGCCCAGATTCCGGCACCTTCAAGCTTGTTGGTGACGGGCTTCACCGAAAAGTGCTTGGCACCTCGGATATACACACACACGCACAACACGCACGGATTTCAAGGGAAAAGACGGTTTGGTGATTAAGAGATTGACGAAACATGCAGATTCGCCATCCCATTGGAAATAGGCCTAAAAATGAAGGTTACAGGTTCACCTTCTTCACCTCCGGCCAAGACGCCGTTACTGGCGGCTTTAAACTCACTGGAAAAATCGATTTAGCCTCAAAATAGTACGAAAATTCAATTGAAAGGTACCAAAATGATCCGCGCAACAGCAGGAATCCATTGAACCCTTCAATCGACTCAAACACATTTGATTTGTGCCCAAAATTTTGATCTTTGATCAAGAACACGTCGAAAAATAACCCGATTGTAAATCGACTTTAAACGGCTCGATTCTTAATCGGTTTGATCGATTCAAGGCTCAAATAGATTCTAAGAAACTCCTAGATGCTATCCTAATCATCAATTTGAACACACAATAATAAAAATCCCGACTTTGAATCTTACCGAGCAAGAACAAGAAAAAAAAATGAAAGTTGGATTTTTTGAATACTGCGGTTGTTCTATCACTTAGGGTTCGATGGTTCTGAGTTTTAAAGACAATTTAAAACATCAACTTGGTTCCAATCGATGCAGAAAGGGACAGATGATTGATTTGGGTAATCTGCAGAACTGCAGAAGTTTTGGGTGGAAAAGAGAAAATAGAGAAAAGGGAAAGGGGAAAAAGAAAAAAATAAAAAGAAAAGGGGGAAATTGAGGAAAGGACAAAAGGTCTGGGGGCCTGCGCGTCAGTGGGCCCCACCTGTTCAACTAGGTTGAAAATTCAAAATTAGAATTGTTGTTTTGCCTCGATTTGCGAACTGATTAATTTAATAATTAAATAATCATTTAAAAAGTCAAAAATTATAAAATACAATATTATACTATATTCCTACGTTTTGGCATGTTGCGATTCTAACGGCGCTGTCCGTTTTTCCATACGACGCTCAGGTCAAAAAGTCAACTCGAGACTATGTCAAATTAAAAATCCGACGGCGTTTCGATTCACTATTTTCCTGCGCTGATTCCGGATATTTGATCGCTTTATGATTTTGAACACTTTTTAACTTTCAGGTCAAAATGACCAAAATACCCCTAGGCATAACTTCTGTCAATATGACCAAAATGACCTTGAGCATAACTTTTGTCAAAATGATCAAAATGCCCTAGAGCATTACTTTTGTCAAAATGACTAAAATGCCCTTGAGCATAACTTTTTTTAATTTTAATTCAATTTCTATAATGTAACGATGCAGAAAGTAATTTCATCAACTAATATAAAGGAGAAAAATTTATATCATAAATCGTTCACTAATAAATTCGGATTTTCACAATAAACATATCCACTACATATATGAAAAGACACATCCAATTCATGAGTTGCACATTTTCATTACACCTTTTAATTCAAAGAGATGCACTTTTTCATTAAACCATTATATCTTTTCATATAAAATTGTGTATTAAATATGTTAAAAATATATTTATCAATTTTATATTTGTTGAGGATTTTGAAAATTTCCAACATTCTTTTGGGTTTCCAAGATATAACTTCTTAAAGAAAACTAGAGCTTGGATTGCTAGCGAAGTGCACACGGCATACATGCACTAGTTATAGTCTCAAGTAGTTCATGAATACAATTAAGATAATCGACAAAAGTTAAAGTATAGAGCTCACTCATGCTCAGTAACAATTTGAAGAATGCTGTTGGATTGGGGAGCCAAAAAATCAAAGTAAAATATACTGATGAAAAATATGCCTCTAACCACTTTCTAGCTCCTGCGATCTCCGACGCTGGTAATTATTCATTATTGCTCTGAATATTTCAAGTCAACAGCAATAATAATGATAAAGCTTAGCTCTTTATAAAACACTTATTCATTCATTCTACAACTAAATCCTAACAATTAGATAAGCATTATTTAAATATATATCATAAATATTGTCTAAAATATTATACAACGAACATGTTCCTTAATACTACCTCTCCTCAAAATTATAACATTATTGATTTTTGATATTGATTTGGAACATTCTCAAATTTAATTAACGTGAGTTCGTTTAAAATTAAAGATTTTGCAACTAATTATCTTTTTTAATACTACTCAAAATTTTCACAATTGTATTAACCGTAATAATTTAAAAAATATAATTTTAAATTTAAAAATATTAAAAATTAATTTTTTAAATTAGATAATAATCTGAAATTTTGAAACGAAGTGAGTATTTGTTTAACTATGTGCGGTGAAACAACAGCGACATGAAATAATAACTTTCGGTGTGGCGGGTGTTGCAACAGAGAAACATTGTGACGATTAAATAGAATTATGAAAACCGTCGGCATTGGTTTTTATAGTGACGGTTCATCATCCCAAAGACATTTATATTACGTTTGGTTCTCATTCATTTTAAATAAATGAATGGAATAGAATTTTATATTGAAAATTAGAGGTGGTTTGAATGAAATGGTTAGTTAGTCATATCATTTAAGTTAAAAATGTGGGAAAAAATAGAATTAATGATTGGAATGAAATTGTTCTCCAAGAGGAATGAACATTCACTTCTCATTCTCTCATATTCTTCATTTTCAACAAAACATTTAGGACTAATAAAATATTTCATTCCAACTAACACTCAATTTCAATATAAAATTTTATTTCATTTATTTTCCTTAAGAAATGAGAACCAAACACTACATTAGTATTAGACATTCAGCTTTATTTAGCGGCAAAGATTGATCCCGCTTCGGCCAATTGAAATAATCATAAGAAACAACCTAAGACTAGAAATGACTATTTTTTACTTTTTTACAAACTAGCTCGAATGTTTGGCATTGTCCGGGTTAGACACAATTATTTTTTGATATATTATAAAAAGTTATTGTAATATTTTATGTAATTTTTATAATTTTTAATTAGTTATAAGTTAAAACAGTTAATATTATGTATATATATTAATAAATTATTTATTTATTTGATAAATAAATTTTTGAATTTTATTTTAA
>JAUMHB010084990.1:0-11708 GCA_032359685.1 Pittosporum tobira
TGTATTTGTAAGTTATGGAATTAATAATAAATTGGCAACTCAAGTCAGGGTGTGGATGCCCAGATTTGGGGGTGTCATAATAATTGTCCTCGATAAATCCCCTTGATGTGACAACCATCTAGGCCTAAGACAGGCTTACAACCTTCCAACATCCCCTTTTTTAAAGATGCAAAATAGATATACATCCTTTGGAAGACACGATTTGAACCAGGCTCAATCTCGATCTCAACTGTTGATCAAAGGTTCCTCAATTGCAACTCAGCCTTGTAATCCCATAGTTTTGAATATTGCTCGTCTATTGAACCATTAATATTCCTTTGTGCAATCCTCTTAGCCCTGTAAAGTTGATTCCCCTTGATGTCTAGTTTTAAATCCTGATGAGCTTTTGCATGGAAAGCAGTTATTGGCCATGTAAGATTCATTCGAGACTCTGCTTCGTACCTTTTTGCCAGATATCCTGAATTTATTAAAGGAAGATTTATTGTACTCCTCCCACATGTATGATCTGGATCCATTGTCTTTACTTGTAGAGTGGAGTCTTCATTATGTGTAGCATAAATAAACCAAAGGCATGGATGTTGACACTTGGCCCTCACTCGGTTAAACTCAAATTTTAAAAACTTAATATTCTTAACCCACTTGATCACATTTTGGATAACAGCTTAACTAAACTGTTCTGTATTAGAAAAGATGAGCCCTACATGAAACTTCGAGTCATCACACTCTTTATAGATAACCCACTTTACTTTTGGTTTCTTATTGTTTTCTTCCCCATTCTCATCCCCATCCAGACTCCTCAGCTCATCAGAATCATCATCATAGTCAATTTCATCATCTGGAATCTCAGGCCTTCTATCATCAAAGCCTAAAGAATTTTTTATGCTATTGACCCACTCAAGACCTGCATCTACATTATTCATATACAATAAGTCATCATCTTCATCAGTCATATCATAATTTAAATCTTCAAAGTCAAGATCATTAGAAATATCATAATCATAATCCCCAACCTCACAAACACCTTCATTCTCACCCTCATCAACACCATTCAACCCCTTTTGAGAATGAAAAGAAATCTCTGCATGCTTGACGTACATTTCAATCTTATTATCATTTCCCATGGCAAACGATCTCATATCTTACACATCATTATCATCCATCATAAATATTAATCCTCCATCCAAAGGTCTCCTAGGGATTCTATAATAAAAGGCAAGGTTGCCTGTTTCCCCCAAAGTCCTGATACTACTTTCAATGGAGTCCAATGTTAACGTAGAAGCTTCCCATTCGAAAGTGGTTGTCAACCCTCCCACATATTCTGTCTGTGGATGTCATTTAAGCTCCCCACCATGATAAACTAATATAGACAATAAAGAAGACCTAACACCTGCATATATAATACATAGTATGAATTAGGGTTTGACAGTAAGTCAACAAGTTTTGACCAAATAAATACAAAATACAAACTTTAAGGGCTAAAATATATATACTTTATGCATAAAAAAAGAAAAACAAAATCAAAATTTGTCTTTTACAAACAATTTATAAAGGACAATTTCGAAGAATTATTGTCAGTGAGTCAACAATAGCAATTTAAAAAAAGTCATAAACTTTATAGCGACACCAACACTACAAACAAAAGAAACGAACCCCACATGTTACATTGACAGCAACATTATGGCATAAACAAACTAAAATTGAATCCAAATGAAGCAAAATAATCTCACATGTTGCTTTTATATACAGACCATTTTCAACTTCCATACTTGTATATGTATGTGTATATATATAGATCTTAAAGAAACATACCATTTTCATCTTTCATCATTTTTTCTTCAATTGAGCTTCAAAAAACATTCAATCATTTTTCAATACTTCGTCAATCGTTCTTCAATCATGATTTAAAGTTTTCGATTTAGCTAAACTTAGTTGATTTGGGGAATTAAAGAATTGGGTTTGAGGTGGATTTGAAGGAATTCGGTTTTGCATGCGGAATTGAAGTAGCATAGTTAGTATACACGGTCAAACATATGTCAACATAGAGAATGACCCTTTTGCCCTAGATTGACTAATTTACCTCTATTACATTAACACATGTGGAGATTCCGGTCAGAAATTTGACCGTAAGGTTTAAATTCAACCAAAACATAGACTTAAAGGTTTAAGTTGCCAAAAAAAAAAAGATTGAGATTTAGCTTCTAAAAATCCAATACTTGAAAGGTTTAAAACAAAAAAATAATGTTATAATAAAAATAAAGAGAAAAATATTTATAAAATAATAATGCACGAAAATGAAAGTGAAAATAAAATAATATTGGCTCTTATATATTTATGCTTATAAATATGAAAACAAAAATAGATGTATCTATCAGCATGATACATTAGAATGAAAACATTTAAAAAATTGTATAGTAAAACGATGTTATTTTATGAGGTAATAAAATTAAAAAAAATAAAATTATATTAATTTATTAAAAATATTAATTAAATAAAATATATTATATTGTATTTATAATAGAGCTTCGTTAGCATTGCAACAACACAAATAGAAACCGATAAACTAAAAAAAGTTGGTGAACCTATCAATCAATTTCTCAAATAAGAAAAAAAAAAAGGATTTCAGTTCAGAAAGCTCACACTACTTCCTGCATTATCACTGTGGTACTTTATTAAACTCTCTCTATATATACATATATTTACACCTCTATCTGTACTCCGTTGATAGAGCTTTGCTCTTTGTATTCGAAAAGCCCTAGAAACCCTTCTCACTTTATACTGTAAGTGTCGAATGTTGTTCATTAGATCTTCAATCAAATGAGTTCTGTGGGTCGTATCAAAGAAGGAGCTCCATACATAGGTCAAATCTTTCCTTCACTGGAAGAGTTGGAAAATTTTTATGCAAAATATGGACAAAGGGTTGGGTTTGCAATTAAGGTCAAAACATATCGAACCTATCATGGCACTGATGACTTTTGCTCCATAACTTACGAATGCCATAAAGCATGGTTTTCTCACAATATAAAAATTATTTATTGAACTAGTTGTAATGCAAGAATGTATGTGGTTCATCAAGCGGAAGAAGACAATTGGCGTGTAAAGTCCCTTATGTTGAGGCACAATCATAAATTTGTGTTAGAGTCCCTTAGGTTAAGCTACTATCAACACGTAATCACAAATACGACTCCATTCGATATTTACTAGTAATTGGACCAAGCGGTGTCTTAGATAACCTTAGCTATGTGGAAAGTCTAGATGAGAATGATGATGATGACGATGTTTCGCTAATATGAACACCTGAAAGTATATCGGGGGTTGGTCAAAATTTAAGTGGATGTTTAGATAAATCGAGAGTTGGACCAAGTAGTGTGTTGAATGATGAGGGAAGTGTAAATCCGTACAAAGGTCAAACTTTTTCTTTATTAGAAGAGGCAGAAAAATTCCTTAAAAAGTATGCACAAATTGCGCAAGTAAGAAACATTTCTTTTGTAAGCATGAATGTCATAATAAAGTATATCGGCGTCATAAAGCATGATATGTTTGTGAAAGAGATAGCACTGAAGAAGCTAAAGATAGTGTTGGGACCAACCCAACTTTGACCAAGTCTGAACTTCACTTCCATTTGGGCACACGTTGGTAAATAAGTTCACCTGAAACACACGCAACACGAGAGGTTTGTTTCCTTGTTTTCCTCTCCGATGCTTAAGTTAGCATTGGAATTATGATGATAATCCAAGTTTAAGATGGGAAGGAGAGGTTTACCAATGAGTTTGTATTTTTTCAGGGCTTAGGGTCTTTTTTGTTACGAATCCCCTCATCTGTGCAAATGAGGCGGTATTTATTAAATTTTTCTTAACCCGCAGCCTGATAAAGTAGGCATGTTGCGCCTGCTTTGAGTTGACAACAGGTATGGCGCACCTCCTTTGAGTTGACAGGGTTGCAGATGTTAGGCAACTGATTGGACGTCGTCTTGGAACTTGTTTTATGACCTTTGGGCCGCTAGACCCGAACCAGGCTGAGTCAGGCCCAATCGATGAGATGAATTAGGCCTGTTAGTTGGGAAGGCCCGTGCTCAAGGTGCATAGTTTGGAAGTCCTTGACGACGTTAGTCTGCCCGAACAAAGATAGATGCCAGCTCCTTCCGGGGGCCGAGGGCCGGGCTCAGTCCTTCTTCGGATAAGGCAAATAGCCGAGTCTCGAGAGTGGCTGATCGTACGAGTTACCACGTGGGATACTGCATTTACCCTAATTAGGGCTAAGGTGAAAACCCTAACCCTAATTTGGGACTATCTCCATCAATGCCCCCCCAGCCAGGTGGGGTACTTAATGTGTCGGCAGGCTCTGAGTCCGATCGTCCTTCGAATGTTTGGTGAGGCGGGAAATTTCCCGTTTGCAAAGGGCCAAAATCGATGGACAAGTGTCCAGTGTCTTGTGTGCCATTTGAGTTTTGCCCACGCGTGCATACATTTTTAGAGTATTTAATGAGACGTTGCTTTGTACGTCTTCTGATGCCATTAATTCTTCCATAATAATTGTATTTTTGGATTGTGTACAAGTACGACTGCCATTAACTAGCCATTGGATTTACCGAGGGGGTAGTTGGGACACCTATATAAAGGGATCGAGTGCCCTGCTTTTTTCAATTTGCCTTTGTTGATATTTGGAGCACTTTGCCGGAAAAATCTTAAGTCGTCAGAAACTTCGAGTTTTCTTCAACTTTTTGTCAAGTAAGCCATCTTCTAAATCTCGTTCGTCTTTTCCTTAGTTTTATCACCCCTAACCTTTGTTAGATGGCCTAAAATATGGACTTTAGGATAGTGAACGTCGATGAGGAGGAGGTGGTGATTGTGGAATCAGCTGTCGTGGACATCGTTGGTTCTCGGTCGCAGGGGGCAACGAGAACCAGCTGCAGGGTGATAGTCTGGCCGAGAGACTTGCCCGTAGACTAGGCGAGTCCGAGTGGAGTGGACAGCGAGGATGCCAGGTCGGAGAGTAAATCTGGCGATGAGGTCAAGGATATAGGGGGCAAGTAGACTATGGAGACCGGGTAAGCCACCTGGATTGTAACATGCCAAGTACCATAACTTCCCTTTGGCTAGCGGCGATCAGGGAAGAGTACATGATCCCAGAGGAATATGAAGTTCGGCTCCCAAAGGGGGGAGAATTCATGCATAGCAGGCTGGAGGTGATTTTGGTAGGAGTTAGTGAACACCACTTGAAGGGGGGCTTAGGTTCCCATTACAACCCTTCATATTTGACACCATGTCCCTATTGGGGGTTGGTCTCGGCTAGCTGACCCCCAACTCATACGTGCAAATAATGGGCTTCTTAGTCTGGTGCCACCGCATGGGTGTGATACCCCGGGTGGACTTCTTCTGGCACACATTTTCGGTTTTCTGGTCAGAGGCCTCCTATTGGTCCATCAACAGGAGACCAAGGAGGCCGAAGTGGATCACCCCGGTGTCGAATCATAACAAGTGGAAGTCATAGTGGTTATTCATCACGGGGTTCGAGATGGTGGAATTACCCGAGTGGGGGAGGCCATATAAGATGGTGTTCCACTCGCCGGTGCAGCTGAGTCGCCCACAGTTGGAGGAATACAACACGTTCGCCAGGGTGGGCAAGTCGGGGAGCCCCTAGTCGTACACCGTGACCAAGGACAACACTTGGTTGATAGAGCATGGACGTAGGTTTAGGATCCTTTTTTTTTTCTTTAGTAGTGTCTTTTAGGCCAATTCGATTTTCTGACCTCATTATTTTTTCTTGCAAGTGTCAATGAGGAGATGTTTGCTCTAGCCAAAAAGATGGCGATGGAGGAGAAGACCAAGTGGGCGGCTGAGGGGTAGGCTACCAAGGCTGGGCCTAGCCAGCTGAGCTCAACTTCTGGTGGCAGGGCTGCTTTGACTGGCAGGGTAGTGATCGGGCCAAGGCTGGCCAGCAAGTCTCTAGTGGGTGATCCTATAAAAGAGGTGGGGCCGGTCGATAAAGGAAAGGCTACGGCGACCGACAAGGAGAAAGTGGCCGACAATTGCAAGGTTGTAGTGGTCTCTACAGAGAAGGGCCACACCGAGAAGAGGCCTGCGGGGGATCAAGGTCGCGCCGACTCCCAAAAGAGGCCGAAGACCACTGACGGGGCCGACTTGATCAACGTCTGGTCGTTTACCCCTGGGAATTCGGTGCTGGATGAAAACCGAGGAAAAGCGGTGATCTGATCTTTACTGAAGAACTTGCCGTTGGATAGGGATCGGAAGAAGATCAGCTTGGTTGCTTATCCAGAGTGCGATGTGAACGCTGCCTACCTGATGGTCCAGGTAATGTACTTGTCTTTTTACGTGTTTAGAACACTTAGGTTTATTATTTTCTCTGACTCTATCCGGTGTGCTGTTGCAGGCGATGAGCTGGATGGAGGGCGCTATGAAGGGGGCTAATACTGAAGTGGAAGCTGCGGGTGTGGCCGCTCGGGAGGTCGCAGCCTTGAAGCAACAACTAAAGGGGGCCGAGGAGAGTGCTGCCAAGGCTGTTGTGGAGGTTACGAAGAAGGGGAGGAGGCTGTCGGGAGGGAGAAGGAGGTCTCCCTCAAGCTGGAGGCCACCGGGGCAAAGTCCGCGAAGGCAAAGGCTGTCGTGGTGTCCCTCAACCGCAAGCTTGAGGCCAAGCGGGATGCTTGGAAGGTGAAGGAGGCCGGCTACCAGAATGAGCTGGTGTTGGTCTCCGTGAAGGCAGAGAAGGCAACAAAGATGTCCCGGGGATCGGAGGCATACAAGGAGCTAATCCTTCAGGCTTCCGCCGTCAGTTCCTGGAGGGCTTTAAGCGAGCGGTCCGCCGGGGTACCAAAATGGGCATCGACATGAAATAAATCATGGACCTTCTGGAGGACCCAAAGACCGTGGATTCGGAGTCTGAGGATGGGCCGGCCGTGGAGCAACCTATAAGGAAAGCTGCTGAGAAGCTTGCTAGGACGCCTTTGGAGGAGGGAGAGCTACCCGGTCAGCCTTCGGCTGGGAAGCATGCCTAGCTGGATACTTGTCATCAAACATTTTCACATTAACCCCAGATATGTCAACCTTTATGGAAGTTGCGATGGCAAGTGCTTGGTCCGGGCTGTTGATCAGGAAAGGGTGAGCCATTTCCCGCCGCCCTCGAGTAAGGCGATTCGGATGCCTCCAAGGCCTGGTGATAAAAAATTAGGATAGGGCCCCGGATCTTCTTTGTAAACAACTTGTAATTATTTTGAATTGTTAATGAAATATAAATTCAATTTCTATTGTAATTCTTTCGAATTATTAATAAAATTTAAATTTGAATTCCATTGTTGTTGTTTCTTCTTGCTTCCGTTCGGATGAATGATGATTGCTCAGTAACTTGTTAAAACTAAAAAAAAATTATCAAGTGTTGAGCCCAACACATATATAAGACTTAACTCATTAAATGGTTAAAATTGAAAATTTTCACCAAGTGTTGAACCCGACACCTATATAAGACTTAATTATTTCAAACTGAATCCGGTCGGTAACTTATAACTTATTTTGAGAAAATTAACAAGTTTAAATGAATCAGGACTTGATAAAAATTGGTAAAATCCGATAAAATCCACTAAGTGTAAACAGCTCGGCATTTTATAAAATAATTAAGTATTACCCAAAAGAATGAAAGAATAAGTTTTTTTTTTTGAAATACCGGTCGGACGTCTGGGTCCTGATTTTGAATTAAATTAGGCTGTTTAATTAAGCCAAGCAACCCTAGCAGTTATCCGTATTATGCCCCTCAGTTTGACCATGCTTGTGGTTTACCTTAGGTATGGTGAAACTTAGGAGTGACTGTGAGAGTTGTGCCGGGTTGAGAATTGTAATTGCCCCCCAGACCAGGCGGATGGCGCCGGTTCGGGTTAGGTATATATTCGTGCTCCTCGGGCCAAGTGTTTATGGTCGCGCGGATGAAGCGTATAAGAAACGTAGTTTACTCGTGCTCTTTGGACTAAGTGTTTATGGCTGCGAGGATAGAGCGTATGAGATATAGCATGGTTAGTTTACTTGTGCTCTTCAGACCAAGTGTTTATGGCTGCACGGATAAAGCGTATAAGTGAAACATAAGCATGAGTCATTTAATTGTGTTCAAAGACGTTTTTATTGATAAGTTCGTCATATGTAGGCGAGCAAACTGTCACAATGTATGGTCGTGAAATGAAAATTGTCCGACCACAAACATAAGTTTGTCAGATGTATGTGAGCGAACTGTTACAATATATGGTCGTGCAATGAGAATTGCCCGATTAGATGTGTTATACGGATAGTACCTTTTCAGGTGGATGGCGTGCCATGTATTCTCTTGTTCATAGCCATCCAAGTCCTTGAGGAAGTATGTACCTAGGTGGAAGACCGCCGAGACCAAGTAGGGGCCTTCCTAGTTTGGATGTAGCTTGCCCTGCTCGGTCGGCCTAGAGGCGATGGTGGCTCGAAGAACAAGATCTCCGGCCTCGAATCTCCTGGTCTTAACCTTGGCATTGTAGTATTTTGTTGTTTACTGCTTGAGCTGGGCCATATGCAGGACTGTAGTGTCCCTTGTTTCATCTAGAAAATCAAGATCTGCTCGGGCAGCATTATTATTGAGGATTTCATCAAAATAGAGCTGCCAGGGGATAGGTATCTCTTTTTCGATTGGGATGACTGCTTCAAATTCGTAGGCCATTTTGAAAGGTGGCTCCCCATTAGTGGACCGAGGAGTGGTGCAGTAGGCCCACAAGACGGTCAGTAGCTCGTCATACCATTTTCCTTGGGCGCCCTCTAACTGCCCACGGATTCCACTCAGTATGATCCAGTTCGTGACCTCAACTTAGCCATTAGCTTGTGGGTGCTTGACCGTCACTCGACGGTGCTTGATACCTATATCAGTTAGATATTATTCAAAGTTTTGGTCGACAAACTGGGTGCCATTGTCTGAGATGAGGAGTTGGGGAATACCAAACCTCATTACTACCTCGTTCTTGAAGAATTGTTGACACACATGGGCAGTCATGCGTTTTAGGGGCTTAGCCTCGACCTATTTGGTCATGTAGTCAACCGCCACAATGATGTATTAGAAGCTCCCAAGCAAGGTTGGGAATGGTCCCATGAGGTCTATTCCCCATATTATAAAGGGAATAGGGATTATGATTGAGGAAAACTACTCTAGCATCTGGTGTTGAATATTGGCATGGAGTTGGCAGGCTTTGCACTTCTTGACGAAGTCTTTGGAGTCCTGTAGCATGGTTGGAGAGTAGTAGCCGGCCCGAGTGATCCTGACGGCCAGAGTTTTTCCTCCAATGTGACTACTGCAGCTATCGATGTGGACTTCTTTGAGGATGGTCCTAGCCTATGAAGGACCAACACACAAGAGGAGGGGAGCAGTGAACCCTCGTTTGTATAGTGTATTGTCCATCATCACGAATAAGGCCACATTTAACTTCAGTCTTCTGGTTTTAGTCTTGTCTTCTGGGAGGGTCCCATGGTCTAGGTACGCAATTAACGGGGCCCGCCAGTCGAGGGCCTCGGATGCTACCAGGACTTGGGGCTCCTCGATGCTTGGCTAGTCCAGGGTGTCCAAGTATCTTGGTGCCCTTCAATCTCCCTCGACCGTTTTTGGTCACGTCTCCTTTGAGCCTGGGAGCGGTGTTGGGTACCGGTCACGATAGCCTCATGGGAGCTGTCCCCGGAGTTTTGGGCATCGTCAAACCGTCTGTCCAGGGATCTGGGCATCAGAGTATTTATTCCTCCAGTGCCCGGCCTAGCTTGGGGCCCGGGTGCAGGGTTTGTGTCACTTCAGTGAGCTGACGACATATGTACTGAAAGGTTTAGTATGGAGGTTCGATCGTGTAAGACGGAGATAGCCCTCCTTCTATCGCTAATTGTTGGGACCAACCCGACCGTGGACCAAGTCCAAACTTCACTTCTAGCTGGACACACGTCGGTAAGTAAGTTCACCTGAAACACGGGCAACACGAGGGATTTGTTTTCTTGTTCCCCTATCTGATGGTTAAGTTAACGTTGGAATTATGATGATAATCCAAGTTTAAGATGGGAGAGAGAGGTTTACCGGTAAGTTTGTATTTTTGTAGAGCTTGGGCTCTTTTTTGTGAGTTTTCGGATCCTCTCCTTTATGCAAATGAGGCGGTATTTATTGAATTTTCCTTGACCCACGACCCGATAAAGTAGGCATGGTGCACCTGTTTTGAGTTGACAACAGGTATGACACGCCTCCTTTGAGTAAGTTGACAGGGCTGCAAATGTTAGGCGGCCGATTAGACGCCGTCTTGGAACTTGTTTTATGGCCTTTGGGCCGCTGAACCTGAACCAGTCTAAGTTAGGCCCAATCGAATAGATGAATTGAGCCTGCTAGCTAGGAAGGCCTGGGCACTGATGACCAACAACATATTTTTCATCACAGTAAAAACATAAACCTTTACTTCTCCTTTTATCCCTTTGAGTTGCAATTAACCTTCCAGGAGCCTCTAAAGCTGCAATTTTTACCTTAGGATATACCAACAGTGAAACATTTATAGGCTTAATATTCACTTATTCCTTCTTACTAGAAAACACATGAATGGACATTGCAGTGGTACTCACAAACCTCATTACCGCATTCTCACAATGTTTTACCTGTTTGTAAGCTAGGGCCACAGTTTGAGGATTCATCAATTTTACAACCTTCTTAATTTCCTCATTCAGCCCCCCAATAAAACTGCCTACAAAAAATGTTTAAGTTAAAGAAGGAATTACTTCAACTAACTAACCCATGTGTTTCTCAAATTTGTCATAATAATCATTCAGGGCACCATCCTATTTTAGCAACTTAAATTGCTCAAAAATATCCTCAACACCAGCCTCAGTAAACCTAGAAATAAAATCTACAAAAAAATGTTCCCAAGTTAATTCTGGCTTGCCCACAACATAAGCCTTATACTGTAAGAACCCAAAAATTTCATGAACAATTAATAAAATAAAATTTCCTCTTATGATGTCCAATGGAATTATTTTTCGCGTCGCTACGTTTCAAGAAATTGAATTAAAATAGTAATATAATGACCATGGATATTTTGGTCATTTTGACAATTATTATACCCAAGGGCATTTTGGTTATTTTGATAATTATTATGCCCAAGGGCATTTTGGTCACTTTGACAAGTGTTATTCTTGAGGGCATTTTAGTCATTTTGACAGAAGATATGGCCAAAGGCGTTTTGGTCATTTTTGGAAAAAGTTATGCCAAGGGGCATTTTATTCATTTTAACCTGAAAGTTAAAAAGTGCTCAAAATCATAAACCGATCAAAGATATGGAATCAGCGCGAAAAAATAGTAACCCAAAACGCCGTCGAATTTTTAATTTGACCTAGCCCAAAGTTGACTTTTTGACCGGAGCGTCGTATGAAAAAAACGGACAGCGCCATTGCGATCGCAGCGTGCAAAAACATAGGAATAGAGTATAATATTGCGTTTTTCAAATTTTGAAATTTTAAATTATTATTAAATTATTAAATTATTCGGCTCGCGAATCGAGACAAAATAGCAATTTGAAATTTAAATTTTAGCTCAGTTGACCTAATGGGACCCCACATGCACAGTTCCCCAAAAACTTTTGTCTTTTTCTTTTTCTTTTTCCCTTTTTCCTTTTTGATCTTTGCAGTTGGGGGGGGGGGGGGGGGGGGGGGGGGGGGGGGGGGGGGGGGGGGGGGGGGGGG
>JAUMHB010085001.1:1360-11706 GCA_032359685.1 Pittosporum tobira
AGCTGCACAATAATGTCAGCAATGCTATTCATAATAGTCTGGGCTAAAAAGTAACCGTTACTCCGAAAGTTAAAACTTGAATTCATTTCATTGCACATGATTGATTTTTTTAAATTATTTTTTTATCTATTTATAATTAACTCTACCGGTTGATTGTTTAAATACTTATAAAATATAACAACTATATACACATGTAAATGCACATACAATAATCATAAATTTTTTTGATATTTTTTAACGCATATACTAATACTGTCAGAACTCGAACTCCGACTTGTGAGCTAAGAGAGGGGGACACTAACCCTGGGCTACTACACGTTTGAAATTGAACAGGCTCTTTTAAGAAACTAGTAAAAAGCTACTTTACAGCAAAAACATTCCTTGGCAAATAGCAACTGAGAACAAGGATCCTAAGAGGGCCACAAGCATTTACAGCTCCTAATAGCAAACCCCACTTCCACTCATTTTCTTCCCATTAAAACTTGGGTTTATTGTGTTTATATTCCCATAAAAGTAAGATCTTATAAATTGGAAAAGAAAACAAATCTCATCTGCTTCTGTTCACCGACCCATGAAGCACGTTTTCACCATATAAGATTTTCCAGAAAAAGAAAAAAAAAACTATCTTTGTGCTGGCATTCAAACAGAGAATCGACATCCCTCTTTTCTAAGATCGGGCGGGCCAAGTACAGTTCTTAGGGAAGAAAAGTGTAGTACGGAATCTATCCAGCTGTAATTCTTTCTCTACAAATACCTTCATGTTAGTTCCACGCAACTTCTCAGCCAATTCCTTTCTCTGCTTGGAATTTACATTAAAGTCTGCTACTCCCTCTGTCCTACAAAAATATACCATCTTAAAATGATGATAGCATTATTATGACACCACCACCGCTATCTAAACAAGTATTATATTTTGGGGGTGAAGGAGCGAAATATAAATATATCATAAAAGTTGACAAATTTTAAGATTTTTGGATTATACAGATCGAGTTCCCTGGCAAAAGCGGCACCAAGGTGCATGGAGCACAACAAGCCATGGCTTTCTATCATATATACGAGCATCTAAGGGAACTTTCCAAATCAGGCCTGCTCAAGGTCCCCACACTCCAGCTGATAAAAATGTCGGCAACATTACTGGACCCCATTTGCTTGGACAGCACCATTGCCATTTAAATTTCCCTCCTTGATATTTCGTTCGTGTAGTTCACATTCCTGCTGGGAAAATTGGTTCCCACTACACTAGTTATGAAAGATAAATTAAATTTAGAATTTCGATAATATTGTCTCAAACAAGCAAACGATTCACCAAATAATAAGTCAACTGCAAAAACAACAATATACAATTAATTCAAGCAAAATAAGACACCACAATATTTAACGTGGTAATCTTAAAAGAAAAAAATAACTGTCAAACTCTGATTTTTTTTATTATTCCAATAATAATAGAGCTTAAAATAATCCTCTCAAAATTTATACCAAAAAATTTGAAGTTTACAATAATTATCTCAAATAAATTTGAGACTAACACTATAATTCTCACAAATTTTACTACATAAGTTTGAGGTTCACAATAAATTAAGATAGTACAAAATTACCTCTCTTAATTTCTTCGACAATTGTAGAACACAAAGTCGACTCTCCTATTTTTAGGAGACTCCTCTCTACCTGTTCTCTTTTCAATTTCTATGTAACAACTGATAGCACATATCTCTATTTATAATGTGCATCTCATGTCTAAATCAATTCTGACGTTGGTTAGGTCTTTCATCATTAAGTCACTTTTCAACTTGGATTAGTATTTCAATATTTATTAGGAATTACCAAATTCTTTTTATAGTCCGATTTCAAATTGGTCACCAATTAATTTCAATTCCAAATTAGTAAAATTAATTCATGTTTTCATATTATGTAACACAATCACATAATAATTATTGTATTACGCATTGGTCATGACCCACAATCCCAACAATTTCTTGGAAGTGGCATCCTCCCAACTAGTGATCATTGATTCGATTTTTTTAGTACAACATGTGTACCGAACTGTAATCGATTTTGCGGTTGCGGGACTTTCGATACCGGAATATTTATATACTAGGACTTTTGGTATTGGAACATTTGGGAGTAGGACATTTCAATATCGGTTTGCCAATCTGCGAACCATTTTTTTTTTCTTTTTTTTAAATTTTTTAATGAGAATTTGTGTGTAAAGGAAGTTATTGGAATAAAAGTTTCTCCCTCCGCTTTTAAATAATAATCCTTTTAGATGCATGCACATGGATTAAGGAAATCAATTATTATTTTATTAATTCGAGTAAAATACTTAAAAAGATAAATAGAGAGAAATAAAGAAAAATATTTATTTAAGTAAAATTTATTGAAAAGATGAAACATAATGAAATTAAGAAAATTATACTTTAATTTTTATTAAAAAATGTAAAAATAACAATTAAATTAAAATATTATTTTTTTTCTAATTATTTAAAAATTGAGTAATTATTAATTTACTAAACTTGATCGAGAGGTGATTGGATTCCGGAAAGGATGCTGTGCAGCCTTGTGTTGCTGCTGCGTCTTGGAATCATGTTTCTGATTTCAATATTTATTTATAGTTATTTTTGTCGTTATGTGACGTGTATGTAGGTGGAGTAGGTATGGTTTGGTTTTAAGTTTGCGTGAAAATGTGGAAGGAGTAATTGCTTTTACGATTCCTGAACTCCTTCGTCATCCATTATTGTTCTTGTATTTATTCTAATAATTGATGCTCCAGATTTATTGATTTAATAAAATTTATAATTGTTTGTTTAGTAGATTAACAACTTTTATTTTTTATAATAATAATATTGTTAGTAGGCAATAATGTTGTTACACCGTACTAAATTGAAAAATCGAATATAAACTTATTTTAAATTGATATCAATCAAAATTAATTATACAATTCGTTACCAAAATATGAACAATTTGATACCATTTTAATACTTTCGGGGTATCGATTGGAATTTTAAAAAATGAGCGGTCCTACTCCCGACACCATGTTCCTTCTCTTCATATTGTCCCGGTAAAACTGGCCTACCGCACGGCCTCAGTGGCTCACACCCAATGGATATATAATACTCTTGTGCGTGCGATGTGTACACAGGCATATTAATGGTACGGATAAAAATTCCATATGTAGGTCCCCTGCACATTTGCCACGGGATTCCAGTTCACCAAGCTCCCGGTGACTGATCTCTTCTTTGGCCCGTGTTCCATGCGTGTAAGCCCTTTAAAGGTCTTACCTTTCTCACACGGCAGCATTCTTGGTGGCCATCTTCGTAGAACGAGAACAAGCCCTGAACTTCAACGGCATTGGGGGAACGTGTATTCAATGTGAATGCTGTATCGTTTTACGACTCTGTCCAAGCACTCCCTTTCTTCACAGGGGAAGATTCTAAACTGCCTTAGATATGCAATTTGAAGTTCCGGCCGATTTCATTTCGGGAGAAGGAGAGGCCTAAGCGTGCCAAACAGATTCATTAGGTTAATGGGCGGCAAGAGATGCCACGTTTCGGCAGAAGAAGCTTCAAGTCGCTCAACCACCGCCCTAATTCGAGGGGTCGTCAATAATCTATATGTTTCTGGATTTAGCATTCCGTTGTCCCGGCTAAATACTCTGAATGGCCGACGACCAATTAAACGAGCATACTCGGTTAAAGCAAACATCTTCAGCTCTACTGCAACTCTGCAAGTTAAATAGACACTGGGTCAATATTTCCACAACTTCTTAGAGAGCAAAATATTTTTTCTTTAAAAAGATACTCCTACCTCCTTTCTAAAATTAAAAATATATATTTTTAAAAAGTTAACTTTTAATGAAAGAATTATTTTCATTAATATATCTATAACATTAATTAGATATATAGTATAAGAATTACATGATAATATTCAATATATCAAATGTTTTCGTGTTGCTTTATTTTCTAAATTTGAAATAAATATTTACTTTTGAAAAGATAAATAATCTCTAATGTTGGACGGTTTAAAGAATTAGGTCATTAGGAGAGCAATTATCATCGGACATTGGGCAAGGAATTCAATAACCTGTAAAATCCTTTATCTTAAAGTGATATGAAGTCCAGGTAAGTTACTGCAAGAGGAGAGCTGTAAAAGCTTAACTGAGAGCCCAATCCAAACATTAAATATGTGTTATCAACTTACCATTTTAACTAATTTCTTCTCTGCTATGTGTTTCAATTACTTCTTGTTTAAAATTGAGGATTGATGATTCATGGTCTTGGAAATTATATCAGCTAAAGGGTTTGCTAAACATGTTCAATCAAAGTTACTTAATCCATATCGAAAAAATATTTTAACGCTTCATTTGGAACTCGAAAAAATTGAGAGAAAATTAAAAATAAAAAATAAAAAAAAATGAAGATTGAATGGATGAGCGGTGCAGTGAGTGTAAGCATGTGCATGTGATCTGCTTGAGAAGGGGTTAATTGTTTTAGATGGAGATGTCCTACTGTCAGCAACGGGAGCAATGAGAGCAAATATGGTAATGAGGCAGGGAGGGGTCTCAGGGAAACGATAATCTGGATTCCCAAAAAAATTATTGAAGCTTTTTTAGCCCATAATTGAAATATAATCAATTCCCTACAAGGAGGCAAGCAAATTCCACAAAGCCCAACCAAGGCTCAATTAATAGAGAAATAAATTAACGTGAGACTTAAACTTGTGATCTCATAATTGTAGGAACTTAGTCTACTTACTAGACAAAGACCGCATTAGTTTTATTTTAGTTTATATAAATCAGTCCAAATATTTGGTGTTGTCCGAATTAAATAAATTTTTTTAACATAAATATTATTTATAATAATTTTTATATTTTTTTTTGTAAAACTTTTTGCGTTATCCAGGTTAGATATAATTTTTAAAAAATTTTGTTCATAATAAATTATTATTATTTTTTTGTATTTTGCCAAGGTCATCCGACAAAAAAAGCCCTGATTTTTTGATGGATCTTCATGCTTTCCTTGCTAATGTACTTGTTTATAACACATTTAATATTATTTTGGTCTATGTCCATTTAAAAATATAAATAGGCACAAATCGACTAACATTAATTAAGATAGTTCGTTTGTTTCTAACATTAATTTTCATTTTCCTTTTTTATTTTTTATTTTTTTCTTCTGCAATTTCTAATTTCCATACGAAACATAAAGAAAATATAGTCTCAACTAGTAAAAACTTTGTACCAAAAAAAAAGTAAAAACTAATAAATCTACAAATAATTATGAAATTGTAACTTTGAAGCACTATCTTTCTCATCAATAACAGAAAAAAGTGATCTGTCCAAGAATTTTTTTTTTTTTTTTTTTAAATGAGAGTAGGATTGTGGCCATGGCCTTTTAGGTTTATTGAACCTTGGGGTTTTGCTGACGTGGAGAAGGATGATTGGATGGAGCATAATATGTTTTTTTTAATATTTTGTTTCTTCACCAGTCGAAAGTTCAACTAGATTATTGGTACTTTCTGTTCTTTATTTTATTTTATTTGTCACTTTCAATATCATACTCGGTCTATTTTATCCTTATTTCAAAATAAAGTAGGAAGTTTATAAAATAATCTAGATAATAATAATCCAAGGCCAATAAATTTATTCGGTTCACAAGTATACATTTTCATCCTACGGGGTAAGATTTTCCATCTCAAAAATCTCTACTGGTAAGTAATACAAGCAAAAAACAAGTTCACAAGGAACTCTGAACTCTGAACTCTCCTAGCCAAGAAATTTGAAAAATAAAATACACCCATGTAGAAAATATACAATACATCTGATCTGCAATGGCCGAGCTGCAATGTCTACAGCTGAGTAGACAATGCCCTTTTTGCCCAGCTTCCACGAATGGCAAATGGACTGATTATAAGTATCCTCCTATCTGTTCAACTGAATTGAACAATGTTCATGTAGCATAATTTAATTTCTATCATCTGAGAGCGTTCACAAATGCCATCAGGGAATCGACATCCCTCTTTTCCGATGGATACTTCACAGGCCGAGAGGAGTGCTTAGGGAAGAAGAGAATTGTAGGGAAGCTCCCCAGCTGTAATTCTTTCTCTGCAAATGCCTTCTGCTCCCCATCTGCCCTGAATTTTCCCACTTTTATGTCAATTCCAGCCAACTTCTCAGCCAGTTCCACATACGATTCTTCCATCCCCTGCTCATAATTTACAGTACAGTTTCATGTCAGCACTACTAACTAAACAATTTAGTACTCCGTATTATATTTAGGGGTAAACTGGTAAAGATGGTACAAAAAATATATCCTTCAAAAGCTTGAAATTTTTGCAAATGGGACTCATTTTGTGGGATGGAGGTAGTAATAGTTTGGATGATCAATTATTACCTGGCAAAAGCGGCACCAAGGTGCGTAGAGCACAACAAGCCATGCCTCTCTCCTATCCTTCAATTTGGCCAAATTTTCAATCCCAGGCCTGGTCAAGCTCACCACACTCTGGCTGTTAAAAATGTCAGCAACAGTGGTGGTCCCATTTGCTTGGGCAGCTCCATTTCCATTGCCATTGCCATTAACATTTTCTTCCTTGATATTTCCTTTATGGAGACCACATTCCTTGGCGGTAGCATCCTCCCACCACCACCTTCCTTCTCTTTCATGTTGTCCGGGTAAGACTGTCCTAGTGCACGGCTCGCACCCAATCGAAATGTACCCTTGTGCATGCAACGCGTTCACGGGCACATTCATGGTGCGGAGAAAATTCCATATGTGGATTCCCTGCACATTTGCCACCGGGTTCCACTTCACCAAGCTCCCAGCTCCGCCATCAAGTCCCTCAAAAGAGGGGTCCACTTGGACAGCTGGAATTTCAGATCGAGTTCCTGGGGACTGATCTTTTCTTTGACCAGTGATCCATGCACGTAGACCCTTCAGGGCTCTCCTCAAAGGTCTCACCTTTCTCACACGGCAGCATTCTTGGTGGCCATCTTCATAGAAAGAGAACAAGCCCTTGGTTCTTACCAATGCCTGAACTTCAACAGCATCGGGGAACATGTATTCGATGTGAATGCCATAGTGTTTTTCGACTGCATCAAACAATCTATATGTTTCTGGATTTAGCCTTCCAGTGTCCAGGCTGAACACTCTGAATGGTCGGCCAGTTAAATGAGCATACTCGATTAAAGCAACATCTTCAGCACCGCTGCAAGATAATTAGACAATAATGAATCAATATTGTATACAGAACCCCTACTTCTCAAGTGATTCCAGATGAAGTCCAGGAAAAATGAAATTGGTAGAGAAACATATGAATAGCTAAGATAATAATTGGCAGAATGAGATCACAGTTTAGTCACGAAAGGAAGTATTTTCATATGGATAGTTGAAACAATTTGGAGACAATCAATTGCTACACCGAAGAGCATCCAAATGAATTATCAATAACTTCTAGTCAAGTTATGAAAACTAAAGGACTTATGAAAGTTCACTAATTAAAATGAATAACTGAGCTGTTGCAAGAGAAACAGCTTATGATGTTTACGTGAAAGTCAAAATTTAACATTTCATGTGTGTTACCATTTTCATCAACTTCCTCTTTGCTCTGGTTTTGAATTACTTTTGCTTAAATTTAATGACTAAATTGCTTTCAAATTATATTCCCTATAGGGTCTGCTAACAAAGTTGAAAGGTTATTTATCCATATCTAATAAACATTTCCAAAGGAAAAAAATGAAGTTGAGGATCAACAAGGCATATCCTATATACCAAGAATATTCAACAGACTAAAAATACAGCTCACCTAGTGTAAACAACTGTATCTGGTCCATCAAATTACAGTATAACAGCTAATTATCAAATTTATAACTTTTAAGCATCTGATCAATCACATGTAAAACCGAATCCCAAACTGAATGGTTACCTGAAAGCAATTGCAATATCATTCCCGAATTTTTCAAGGGCCTTATCTATAATCTCAAGTGGGGAAGCATTTTCAAGCTCCCTAGCGAGCTTCTCATAGTCCTCCACCTCTACTTCTACTTCCACTTTCTCCCCAACTTCTGCATATTCAACAACAAATTAAGGTCAAACCGTCGTTCCACATACTTCTAAATATCTTATAATATCTTATAAGTTATGAAAAGTTCAATTGTCTATACTAATTCCTTATAAAATCAATTTCTTGTAATCGAACTCCTAGATTTTCCTCTACAATTGCATTGTACGCACAAGAAATTCTCATAAAGTATATAGCTAAAGGAATAAATCTTCTCATGCATATACTGAATATACATAACCAAACAAGATCTCTGTGCACATATATAGTAAAATACATACCAGGAGCAGCAATGGTTGCAGCTGAAGGGACAATTGAATCCTTCCGTTTTGGCTCAGCATTCAAAGGCTTCACCGAGCACCGTCTCCTAGAAAGATTCAGAGCCGTTGATGATACACGAGACCGATCCAACTGCTGAAATGAACCCACCTGAGAAACTGTAGAATTCACAAAGAAAATAATCAAAAATTGTTAAAAACTACCGAAAAGGAACAATACCCAGAAACAAATTTTTAAAATAAAAATGAAAAACAGAAAATTGATGATTAATGAATTACCTTTGGGTTGTTCAAATGAAGAAAAAGAACTAGCAATGGCAGTAAGGGAAGTAACAGCAGCAAACGACATCGTTCCAGATATTAAATATTTTCAATATATCTGAAATGAAGTTGATTATGAGTTTCCTGTTTGATGTTTTGGAGATTTGAGTGGGTGAAATTTGCAGTGTTTGAATATATATATATAGGAAAGAAAGAGCAACGCACGGGATTGGAGGCTCTAACGGCCTAAGAGAGGGGGGCCTTTTAGGTTCATTGAACCTGGACGGGTTTTCGATGTGTGTGAAATTTCATGTGGTTGCTGACGTGGTAGGACATGATTGGGTGGAGAATAATTTTTTATTTTTGTTTTGTTTTATTTTATCAGCGCTTTCGTCAGGAGGCGGGCCGATGAGAGAAGTGGTTGAGAAATAAAACTGTTTCCTCACCAGTCAAACCTCCAGTAGATTCTTGGCACTTTCTTATCTTTATTTATTTTATTATAGTCATTTTCAAACAAGAAAATTGTTGATGGTACGTATTTTATTTAATATTTAGGTTTTTCTTTTATAAATTAAAGCTTATTTTCGTATTTTAATTTTGTCTCATAAAACAAAAACAACGATATTTTTTGATGTGTAAATTCAATTTGTGAAATTTAAAAAACAAAAGCAATAGTATCATTTACTTGACTTAATTCAAATATTCATGAAAATAGTAGACTATATCTATAAAAAAAAATATTACAAGCTATAATGTTTTCTACATATAAACGTAACATAATAATTTAAATTTATAAAGCGACTTGTCTTTGAATATACTTATTTTAATTGATTTCAAAATGAATGTTATAAGCTATATATATAATATTATTATTTTAACATAATAAAAATTTTGAAATCTAATAAATTCATATTATAATTTGAATTTTAATTTTTTTAAATTTTAATTTAATAGAATTCAACCTATAATTTTGGGAGGTCTGTTTGGTTTGCTCTGGTCAAACTGATTATAGTTTACTTTCAAAAGTCAACTACTTTAAAATTAATCAAAAAAAATTATAGTTTAAGTATAATAATATTATCAACATACTTTAAAAATTTAGTCAATAAGTACTTTTTTTTAGCTCAAAAAATATTTTAATTAACAAATAAGTTATAGTCTATTCTGAAATAAATTGTGTCAAACAAGAAGTTAGTGTAGGAAAAAAATACAAAATGACAAAAAATGGCGAATTTCTAAATTTATTTTATTTGTGTTGATATCAAAATGTAGGAAAGTTGGTGTAGAAAAAAAAAATACAAAATGACATAAAAAATGGTAAGTTTTTAAATTTATTTTATTTGTGTTGATATCAAAGTGAATATTGTAAGTTACATATAAAATTGATGTAAAAATAAATGTTATAAGGTACATATAAATTTTTAAAATTTTGACATTTAACAAATTTATATTGTATTTTAAAATTTAAAATGTAATTTAACACAATATAACTCAAAAGTATCCATAATTTTGAGATAGAGAAAATAATTTATAACTTAATATTTTAAACTTAATTTAATAGAACTCAGAAATAATAAATAATATGATAACAAGAATAATTGGTGAAAAAAAAGAGCACAAAACAACAAGAAAATGGAAGGGGGGAAAGAAAATTATACAAACCGACAAAGGTCGCCAGTAGTGTAAGAACCCTGTATTTTTAATATTTTGAAGTACTAAATAAAATTATTTGGTTTCCGACAAAAAGAATGTCAACGT
>JAUMHB010085012.1:0-11706 GCA_032359685.1 Pittosporum tobira
TAATTTGTGTAGAATGTCCTATACAATAATTCTAATAGGACATAATGTATTTGATTAAGACATTTGTACGTTGTAAGATGTAATATTATTAATAAATGACAACCCAAGTCGGGGTGCGGATGCCCAGATTTGGGGGTGTCACAGAAACCGTTACAAAAACTGTTACAAATAAATATTCCTAACGGTTCTCAAACTGTTACAGACTTTTGTCACTGCTACAATTACTACGGACAGAAAATTGTTACCGAAACCGTTAGGAATGCTATTGGTAACGATTTTCGTACCATTGGTAACGGTTTTGTAGCCGTTACCATTATCCTCTTTTTTTGTAGTGGTAATATATTTGTCATGAGTGGATCACTTTATCACCATCTTAGATCGGATGATTTAGCTAGTCATGGAATTAATCATAGACAAATATAATACTTTCTAATTGCTACTAAAATAATTGAAAACTAATAATTAAAAAGAATGAAGTAGGATTAAATAACACTAAATAAAAGGAAGATTAATAGAAGAATTTTATTGAATTGAGTAATGGAGTACACTTGAAAACTAGAAGAGACAAAATATAAATGTTCTCTTTTCTCTCTAGTAAAAGTACAATAATAATCCCCCGTATGATCTCTCATTTGCTCTATTTATAGCATTCAAGATTAAGGTTGAAGTCTCATCTCTTTATTTATTTATCTTCTTATCATTTATCACTTTATCAACTCATCACTTTATCTTCTCATTTGGACAAACTTTATCAACAATTCAGCTTCTAGATAACTCCATTCTAATTATCCTGCAAAATAAAATAAAATATATTAATTAACTTTATTATTATTATAAAAACATAAAATATATGGATAAATATTTAATATTTAATATGTTTATCAGTCGTGAACAAGTGGAATACATTGTCACAACTTGTACTTTTACAATATATGCAAATAACTTAAGCAACGCACCAGAATCAAAAGAGGATACACAAGTTGAGCTTATAGTTGATGAGAAGCCAAATATTGAGGTTGAAGTCAGAGATATTAATATTGATCTAGTTGCAAGTCAATTCGATATTGATGCTAGTATTGTTACGAATCCAAATTAGTAAAAGATTGTTAATGGTATGGATATTAGTATTTTTGTGAAATCAACTCAGTTTGAAATTGAAATTACCATATTTAAAGAGTCCAAAATTCTTCCTGAGGTTGAAGATAAAGATAATATTTTAGATTTTCTACCTATCTATGATGTATATCCCAAAAATATTGATCTGTTTGATTTAGAAACTTTCACTGACCTACCTAATAATGTGATTATAAATACGCTAACCTTGGAGAGAAAGCAAAATAAAGAAGTTTTTTGGTTCAAGTTCCTCATATTGACTTTGTTGTTCTAGAAATTCTTTTTGCAACACAAACAAATTGGAAGTCGATAGTTTTTTCACAATTATTTTGAAGATTATTCTTTGAGAAGCGACACCATAAAGAAACAGTCTCACAAAGATTGATAATTTGTTCTTGGTTCTTGATCCTTGCATGCTTCAAAATTGGAGGGTGAATTTATTCTAAGGGGAGAATGATGCGGGAGAAAATATTTATGATGACTAGGATTTCGTTATGTTTTAGTATTTATGGTGAATTAGTTTACTTCATGTATTTTTATTTATTATTTAGACTAGTCAGTAGTTTAGTTTAATAAAAGTTTATACTAATTAGTTGATTTAAATTAGGAGTAGAAGTTTTCAAATTGATATTTAAAAACTTATTAATTGATTATTGGTAGGATTATAATTTTAAATTCTGTAAGTATTAGGATTTTAAGTTTTCAAGTTCCTGTAAGGAGTATGATTAATGTGTAAGTATTTATAAATATCACCCTATAATGTACTCCTAAAAAAATATCTTATTATCAATTTATTAAATAATATTTGAGAATGTTTCTCTCTCTTTTCTTTATGGATTCAAGGTTCTCTAGTAGATTCTATATTATTTACCTAGTGAATTCTAGGGTTCGTTAACTTGAACGATATCTAGTGTTTCGAACTGCTTCTGTTTTACGTCAGTACCTTCAACACAATTTTTTTGTGCATTAAAGTGCAAGTTAGAACTACTAATGCATAACTTGTTGCACGTTGAAACATTATGTACAAAAATTCATGCACAAATTACAATTCTACACATATGCAAATATCCGTAGTGGAGGTACCTCAAGCATATCCTAATCTTATATTACATTCGTTCTGAAGTTAGATTAGAGTTACCTTAAAATAAAGGGTCAACATCGAATTACTTGCTATACTTCTCCTAAGCGATAAAGCAAGATGCGGGTGGGAGATTATGTATACCACATGCCTCTCAAGGTAGTCGATTTTTCTTTCCCCTCAACTAAAACCTAACTTTCATTTTCTACAAGTAAAGTTGGTTAATACGATAAGTTGAAGATTTATTCAGAAGACTGGGAGTTTTGTTTTTGTTCAAAGATGAGCATTGACACCACACATTTCTCACCTTTCAAGGGATGGTAAGAAGCATCTCAAAATGATGAAACATTGCTATTCAAAAAACAAAATGATGGAAAAAACATCCCTACATAACGTCTCTTTCTTGGACATATGGTAACAATGGTAGTTTTCATGTGGGGACCATTAACAAGAGAACGACACCGTATATACAATTGATTAGCCTATGTACTTGGGCTAGCGTTCTAAAAATTATCTTCTACTTGATCCGATTAATTCTAAGTAGAAACTATACATTCATCAACCGATTAGGTGAGATGAACATTTACGTTCGATTAATCTTCGATGAATATCCGTTTAGACCTGTTTAGGTGTTGTACTATTCATCCACTCTCTAAATCTACTTATTGATTTTTAAAACACTGATTTGGATTGTCTTTACATAAATAAAATTTATATGAATTCTATATTTTTTTGAGTGCATTTATAACTAATCTCAACACTTGACTACTCATAAGTTTATAAAATACAATATACATACACATGTACCTATACAATAATTAAACGTTAACATTTTTAAAGTATTTACTAATAGTGTCAGACTCAAACCCTCGACTTTTTGATCGGAGGAGGGGGTGAATACCGTTGAGCTAAACTCTTTTGGTGATTCTGTACCTTCTACTAGTAGTTTCATTGTCCAATTGAGACAATATCACGTGTGTTAAGAACCAAAAAAGACTTCAAAAATAGGGAAAATATATGGTTGCCTTCAAGAGTTTTACGATATTGAGTGTACTGACACTGAAGATTTTCCTAGCAATACATGCATGATTTGTCTGGACACCATAGCAGTGTTCAAATATAACACAAGTTTCATTGTAGCGTTTGACACTCGAGCTATATTTAGTTTTTATTCTCATTTTGAAAATTCGCATTATCTGATCTCTTTGGATAGCCCTTTTTACCAATTTTTTTTTTTTTTTTATTATATATTCTTTTCTCGGTATGAGGACTTTATTAAGTATAAATTATTCTAACCTATCGCAAGGAAAAAAATAATAATTATTACACTTGATAGTCTATGAGACGAAATATATTTATTATTATATTTGTGTTGAGTTGAACAACGTCAATTCTATTATTTAGTGAAAAATGTGTGTATATTATTCCATTGAATTAAACCGTTTAATTAACACTCATATATAAAAGGGTATACACCTACAACTTGTTATTTTTATTTATTTATTTAGTATTATTTTTTCATATGTAAAGATTTGAATAAATGGAGTACATACTACATAGAAAAGTAAAGGAGAGTAGGCTTGAAAAGTAAAAATCGTATGGGACACTTCTCCTAAAGGAATTGATCATAGTCTAGGTACACCAACTTTCCTAGTTAACTTTTTCAGTCAAAATAGATTCTGATTTTATTTAATGATTAGTTTAATTATTGGAAGACATCAGGAGATACGCTATGATTGTGTTGTTTAAATTTTGGAAGAGATTTCAAGTCAGATTCCTAATTTGTTTGACTTGTTTTCCAAGTCCTTAGAAAGTTATACAAATCCTCTTAAACAATGAAAAAATGATTTATATAATGACACTTCGTACACAAAAACATATTCATGACTAAACATAATCTAAAAAATTGTAATAATTATATTGTCATCGTGAGAGAATCAGTTGTTCCGACTCGTAGGATTGATATCGCAACACTCTAAACAATAATACTCGTGATATAATAAAGTGATTAATATGTTATTTCTTTAAATTCTTTTTTTGATTATATTATTCATAAATATAATGATGGATATTTCAATTGTGATGACATAGTTTAATAATTTCAAAATTTTAAGTAAAAATTTAAAGGTATTTTTCATGAAACGGAGGGCATATGTAAGCAATTAATTAATTACTCAAACCATAATTTATATATAGATTTAGAATACTCAATTGCAGATAATAAATTACATAACTTGTTTGGAATCTATTGCAGCGGAATATCAAAGAAATTGATTTGTGAACAAGTTTCACTCTCTTAATCTCAACCTTATACTGACTTGATGAGAAAATTTTACGCATTCTTTTTTAGTATGAAACTCTTATGACAGCTTGTATTACTGTTAGAGTTAAGAGAGATGACAAATTTATAACATGATAAATAAATTCAATGGCCTACCAATCACAAACTCAATAGTTTATTTTTAATACATTAATATTAAAAAAGTATATTTTTTAAAACACTTATATTTAAACAATTGAATAAGTATTTCTTCATCTTCTGAGGTCTCTAAGAATTTATGTTTAACAGAAAATGTTGTTTTTGGTAAGTTTAATTTCAACGGAAGTTCTCTATGCCCGTCCGCAATCCGCCATGCTAATTGACTTGTTTACACACACTAGTAGTGTAACTTTATCCAAACGTGTGGACTAGTTTGCGTATGAATTAATTATCTACTCCACTATCTTGATGGGAGTTGAAACATTCTAATTTAAAATTAATTACTAGTCTCTTCATTTTTAAATATTTGTCTTTGAGAGATATGCATAAGGGTTAAAGAAATTAATTATTATTTTATTAATTTGAGTAGAATATTTAAAAAATAAGAAGAGAGAAATAAAAAAATATATTTATTGAAACAAAACTTATTAGAAAGATGAAAGAGAATGAAATTACGAAAATCATGCTTTGACTTTTATCTTGAAATGTAAAAATGTCAATTAAGTTAAAATAATTTTTTCTCTCTAAAAAGACAATTATTTAAGAATATAGAGAAAAATAAATTAAATATATCCAACCTTTTCTTTTCAACTATATTTTCCAAAGGCATTATCATTACTTAATTTGTTCATATATATATATATATATAGGACTTCATCTACATACAATATGCAATAATATGGGATGAAAACAATGTTATATTTAATTTAAGATGTATCTTTCATATGTTGATATTAATGATTAATATTTTTTTCATCAATTATTAATAATAAAAGATGATACATTTGTTACTAATAATAGCATATGTGAACTAATTTAATCTGTTGGATTTTATATATATATATATATATGAGACTTCAAAATCATTCCAACAAAATCTACCATTCATGTTTTGATCTTAATGATCAATTTTCATATTATCCACTATTAATAATAATAGATGATAATTTTTTATATGAGGAACATTCACCACTATTAGTTATAGCGGACTTGTCATTGGCCACTAAAAATACTGGATGGTTCTATACAAAAAAATTATGACTTCTTCATTATTTAAAAGAAAGTCACAAGTATCTGCTTCACATATATTAAGAAATATGAGAGAGAACAAATTCAAACAACTTATAAATTAAATAGACATACATAAAAAAAAAAACATATAAATTACAAAATTACATTGGTAGATGCGTTGTGATATATTTTAAGAATAAAAATAAATTAAACTTATGAATTTTTTTTAAAACATAATGAATATTTACTACTATTAATGATATATAACAATAATTTAAAATTATGCAATTAATATTGAAACGATTAATTTTCTATGAGATATTTAGGGAGTCTAATCCATATAAGACGTGGATGAGGCTCATATATACTACTGTGGACATGCACACACAGTCCCTCGCCTCCACCACGTATCATTTAAGCCCATGGGACTTAAATACTTGCCCTTGAGCTCGATCATGACTCTAACACGTGCAAGGGGTACTTCTGCTTGCTTTCGGGCTTGACCCCATTACGAATGGACCACACCCATGTGGGTTAAGTCAGAGTCTATTATTAGTACTATGAGGTCCAACCTGGGTCACTAGCTATTGGCAATTAATTTGCAGCTATTACATTTTAAAAATAAATTATTTCATAAGTGTTGGTTTTTATTAATTTAAAAAAATTATATATTAAGTATAATAATATTTTTAATTTATTTTTTTTAAAAAAATAATTAATGAATGTTCTTTTTATTTATAAATTATAATTTATTTTAATTAATAAATACTATTTAAAATGTTTTGAAATGAGTTATGTCAACATGCCTTAAGATCAGGGAGACTAATTCAGCATGATGGAGAGTTTGTTCGATAAAGATGGTATCTGCTAACATCTTCACAAAGGGATGAAACTGTCAGACACTTGTTATTTTGGACTTATCAAATTTATTATATTCAAGCATTCAACTTAAAATTATGTATTTAATTGAAAAATTATAAGTGATAGATAAGAAGAATTATTATTATTATTTACATTTAGGGATAAATATGGAAGAATTGTCTATAAGAATTTTAAATGATACTCTTTTCTGGCTGATGGAGGAATAATTGATAGAATAATTGTTGAAAATTATATACCTATATTTATATTGAACTTGCTCATGTATATTTAAATTGACCGAGTAGTGCATACCTAATGTCACGATGCAGTGTTTGTACAGTTTAATCCAATTTTTCTCTACAAAAACTCTGTTTAATTAGAAAATGTTCAAATTTGGTGTTCTGGACTTTATTCAACGTAAACAAACAACTTTAGGTGGTGGATGAGACATCATACATCAGAAAGAAGGAAGTCAATAATTGAAATGAGGGATAACCATGCCGTTCTCTCTCTCTCTCTCTCTCTCTCTCTCTCTCTCTCTCTTTTAAACACACACACACACACACATTAATTTTTTTTTTTTTGATTTTTAATTAAATAATTAAAAAAAATTAAAACTCTTTTTGAAGAGGGAGAGTGGTGTCCACGTCAATATTTTGCTGAGTGTTCCGACACGTAGGACACATGCAGATTCATGATAGATCATTAGACCAAACACATTTATATAACAAATAATTAATAATTTCGCAATTTCACCAAATTTGTATTGAATAATAATAAAAAAAAAAAACTACGTCATTCTTCAGTGGCGGAAGGACTTGAAGTAAAGTTTTCCTAGGCAAAGAGAACAAGCCATCAACCACTCAAAACAACTTGCGTGCGCGCACACAGACACAAACGCACCATATTTCCATATTCATCCAATCATATTTTCTCCAATTAATTTAAAAAATTATGAAGATATGGTAAAATATGAAGTATAGTTGGAGTGTCCAGCCTCATTCTGGTGGTTATAGTAGTTGAGAAACATTTGTTCCTTTCTCTGATGCCATGTGTTTTAAGTTTCTACAAACCTTACACTTGCTGGTAACAATTGTGGCACAGTAATTAACCAAAGGATTTCACAACAATTGAATTCCTTAAGACTTTCATGACCTCTCTTAATCAAAATAATATAATATAATATCTTCTTTTCTTGTTGACTTCGGATGCCTAAAGATTTTCAATTTCAGCAAAATTAAAATAAGACATATACAATAATACACACGATTTTAACCAATAGCAGATTACAAGGGAGGATCAGATGCACACAGGTGTCCATTACTTGAAGCATGATCAAACAGTGAACAAATTAAAAAAAATTTAAAAAAATAAAAAAGGAAAAGAAAAGATATATTTAAATAAAGTACTTTTGAATTCCTTATTGTCCTGTAGTTCTGTTAATTTGCCTTTATATGTAGGCAAGTCACCAACTCTTAAAGAACTTTTCCAGCATATACCCCTCGCCGGGCTCCCCCCACACCCCCTCTCTTTTCTGTGTCTCAGATATCAAGAATCCACTTCTTCTTTAAACCTTCCTCTTTTATTCATTTGATTCCCTGGAAAAACTTTTCCTCTGATCTTCAGAATCCATTTATATATCTATATATTGATCATTTTTTCTCAAGCTTTCTTCTTTTGACTTAAGGAACCAACTCTTGAATTTCTACTAATTCTCCAATGGAAGTCTTAATCCGTCACGTTTAAGTCCTACCCCTTTTGCACTAATCATCATTATCTTAATTTTCTTTATTTTTGTATGTCCTATGCCTTCTATAAAAATCATCTAAAAATTTTCTAGCTTCCATTATGGCCATTGATATGTGCTCTGAGAGCTCACCCTTAATCATTAGTCCTCGAATTTCGTTCTCCCACGATCTTTGTCACATGGATGATATAGAACCCACGGAAGACTCTTCGCAAATGGAGTCGAATCCTGATCAGTTTGATTTTTCATTTAGTGATGGCATTGGAAATGAAATTTCTACAGCTGATGAACTTTTCTCCGATGGCCAAATTCTTCCTCTTGAACTTCAAGAAAAGTTTGTCACCCCGAAAAACATTTCTTTTCCTCCTCTTCCACTTCCGTCCCAAAATGAGTGTCCCAAACCGGAGAATTCATCAAAGGAAATTGTTTGTACTACTAGTGTTATCGAAACCGAGCAAAAGCATCACTCAAAATCCTTTTGGAGAATCGATAAAAGTAGAAGTGTTCATTGTGATAACTCCTATAAAAAGAGCTCATTTTGGTCGTTGCCACTTATGTCACGAAGCAACTCAACCGGATCGGTGCCAAGTCCGAGGCAAATATTGAAGGAAAATAAGAAGCAGAATTCCCAAAAGCAGCTGAAAAATTCATCATCTTCAAATTCTTCTGGTTTTTATATGTATCAATTGTCTCAAAAGCCTCCATTGAAGAAGAATTATGGAGGGTCGTATGGTAATGGTGTTAGGGTTAACCCCATGTTGAATCTTAATCCACCTCCTTATATTGCCAAAGGAACTGCTAATCTCTTTGGTTTAGGTTCTTTGTTTCGCGACAAAAAAGATAAGAAGAACAAGAAGTAGTTGTTCAATGTTTTTTTTCCTTTTTTTTTTTTTTTTTGATTGAATTTATGTATATTTTGATTTTGATCTTGTGTTATGATTTGCTTTCATTTGTTGCTAATAACCTTGTTGTGAAACTCCTTTTTTTTTGGCGGAAAGGAGGGTGGTGATGGTAATTTTTTTAGTACAAGGCTAAGCAAATGAATAAGGTGAGAACATAGTTACTAAAAACGTAGATCAAGTGGAATAAGAACAAGTACGGAAAAAAAGTAACTAGCTAGGGTCTCGGTTTATTAGATAAAGTCCTCACACCATGATTAATTTGCACGAAGAATTTAACCTTGTGGTTCTCTATTATTGTTGGATATAATTTTTTTTTTACTGATACTCGAGAAGCACAGAACAATAAGAATTTCATGGTAACTTTTGATTGGAGGGACTGAAGGATATTCGAACGCTTGTACATATCAACATGCCCAAAGGTGAGGAGACACAGAAACAGGTACCCTTCCTTCATTGTTGTCCCATTCTTCTACCTTTTTTGATTTTTCCATCCAAAATATGGTTGTTTAAGTTTAGAAGAAAAGGGGGGCGTGAGTAGCGGCGGAGTTAAGGCTTGACTCCATCCAAATTTTTACAGAGTTAGTGTGTGTGTGTGTGTGTGTGTGTGTATTATGGAGTTATAAGTCAAAAATGTGTTTGCCCAAGCGAACTAGTCTTTAAATTATACGCATGCGTTCAGGAGTTTAAATCTCCTTACTGCTCAAGAATTTCTGTCCGAAATGGGTTGAATATTTATACATAAATATTCAACAATACTTCTGATTATATATTATTATTTTAACAATTGTTGTTATTAGTTGTGTATACATATTTAACAACATTTTTGATTTTATATGACTATGTACACAATTATTATTTAATATTTTAAAAATTATAAAAATGGCCTCCCTCTACAAAATTCTTGACTGTGTCACTAGACGTGAGCACGAGAATTTTAAGAGATATGCTTGCAACAAATTTTTATTTAAAAATATATTGATTAAAATACTTATACTTGAGCAGTTGTATAAATATTTACTCACTTATCGGGAACTAGTTTGTTTATTATAAGAAGGCCTTTTGTTGTTGTTTAAAAAACTAATATAAAAACATACATGTAATGCTTTCTCTGTTAGAGTGGGTTGTTTTTGTTGATTAAGACAAATGAGTTGTTTAAAAAACCAAATAATGGAGTGAGTACTTTTTATTTTGTATTAGATTAAAAATTATCCAACAAATCTACTGTTTGGACCACTTCGTTCTTTCTCCCTTACGGTTGTGATCCACTTATGTTAGAAAATTCTAATTTGATTTTTTAGCTGGGAACGAAGCGCTTGCGAAAGATCTTAAGGCAAACATTCTTTAAGATAACTTAATTAACTACGTATTATATTATATTATTTAACCACTCAAAAAAAAATTTATTTTAAAAAAATCAAAAAATAGCTGAATGTATGGTATTGTGATGATAAGTTAAACTGATCATATGGGGGGTGTATACACCATTAGTTCCAAAATTAAAAAAAATTATGCTTTTTAATACACTATATTTGTAAAATTTAAATAGTCAAATTTAAAGTGAATTTATTTATTTTCATGCATGTTAAAGTCATTGTTGTTTAAACTACATATAAAATGTAAATGATGTCATAGCCTAATAGTTAAAATTGAGGTTCTAAGAGTTCTTATTCTTATTCTTAAGAGGTCTCATGTTTGAGTCTCATACACGCAGTGTATGGAGTTATTTTCTGCCTTACTTAGTTAAATAGAGTTTTATTCCCCTTATTGGTGGGTTTATGGTTTGGATTAATTATGCATAGTATTGTCCCTCATTTATTGATAGAATTTCTAACCAATTATTATGGATTAATTATATTATTGTGGGTTATGTTGGAGTCAATCTCTAATTGATTTGATATGATGTAATTGTAATATATGGTAGAACTAGTACTACCACCCATTCAAAAAACAAAAAAAGTGCTGCAAGCTCTTATTATTAAGAGGTCTCATGTTTGAGTCTCTAGCATACAGTATGTGCATGAAGGTATTTTTTCCCTTATTTATAAGTGTAGCTTTGTTCCCTCTTTAGATGAGTAATCTTGCCCATTATTATGGGTTTAACGGTTAATGGTGCGAAGTATTGTCCTCTTGGGATTTTTAGTCCATTATTGTTATATCATTAATATAATTCTTATTAGATTTGAACTTTAGTTGATTAAAAATTGATGTACTTGTTAGGTTAGTAGAACCAAGGCACCATCCACCCAAAAAAAAAAACAAAATTAAATTAATATATAAAATACTACTATATACAAACTTTGAAAATTTAAAATTTAATAAATTTGTATCAAAGTTTGAATTTTAAAATTTCATAAATTAATTTAATAGAATTCAAAAATATATTTAATTTTAAATGGGAGGGAGTATAATTCTGGAAATCAAGGTCCTAATTGTTGGGGATTTTCAAAATCCTCAATAATATAAAATTGATAAATATATTTTAATATATTTATTATACAATTTTATATGAAAAGAT
>JAUMHB010085034.1:0-15953 GCA_032359685.1 Pittosporum tobira
AGACTAAAAGGCATGGCCGTACGTGGTCCTTAATTACTCAGCTAATCATATTAATTATTTTTAATTTTTATTTTATTTTATTTTATTTTTTCCTAAGTTATGAAACTACGTACTACATATGTTATTGACTAGTGACCAACGACAAATTCAATTACACACGTTGCTGTCTTAAGACTGTAGTTGCTTCCAGCCTTTCGATGGTTTCTAATTACTATGCAAGTCTTGTTATTCACTCTTGTGATCTTCTAATTGTTGTTTCCAAGGAACTCTTTAAGAAGTTTTGTTTTAGACTTCATTAAAAAAAAATTATTAAATTATTATTAAAAAAATATGAAGATAAATAACTCTGTTAAAGAATATAAATACAACTATCTGCTACAAAGTTTTACTAATAGCAAAGTTCTAATAGTATAGAGATTATAATCCCATCAATTATATCCCCCTTAAAATAGTCCTTTGCAAACAAACAGGCTATTGAAAAACACATAGAGGTAAATTTTGCATCAAAAAGGTCGCAAATTTTACGGACTAATTTTGTAGAACGAAGGGAGCGAGCCTCTCCAAACTCCCCATCCCGCCACGAGGAGGGGGGGGTTCGAAGGAGAGTTATTTCACATTACTCTTCAGTCTTCAAAAAATGCAGCAGGCCCCCATCTAATCTGAAACTAATCCCATTTGACCCTTCTTTAAGCATGTATGATGTCAAAACTTGCTCCGTTTGAAACTCAGAAAACTCCATGGAATATAAAATTTTAGAAGCTCTTTTAACTATTTTTTTTTTCTATTTTTTATTTTCCTTTCTTTTCCTCCATATTTTCCAAATTCTTCTCGGTGGTCATTTCATCATCAGCCACAGCAAGATCCTAACTATGAATAATCCAGACGTATAGAAAAATAACAATAATACTAACGCAATAAATAAATGGCCTCGATGTGGGACTGTATCTCAACAAAACGCATCAATAAGAATTCACATGGTTCTATGTTGCTCCATCTACGCTTTCTTGTATGGTACTTACCGAAAAACAAATAGCTTGCTCAAATGCAGGCCCTGATAGAATCTGAATTGCTACCTGTAGATCCTCATGTTCAGCTCTATGAAACAACAAAGATGTCTTCGGACGATAAGATCATCGTTCAAATGAAATTTAAAGGAATGGAAAGACTTGGTTTTGGTGACAGTGATGATAAAAAGTTGGATTTATCAAAGTTGATTGTCACGAATTTAAAGGGAAATTGCTTGATTTATCACTAAATAGTAAATACAGCTTTCAGAATTTAGTGATTCCACTTGAAGTTGAGCCAAAGCTTCTTCACAGCTTATTTATACACGCACTTCAATATTTTGAAGAAATTTTTAGAATTATAAATCTGTTATCCACCACAAATAACATCATTTAGCAACGAATAATCTCAAGCTCAGAAATTTACCATTATGCACGGTGTCAGATTTCTTCACCATTTCAATTTTCATGCAATCCTCATAGATTTGCATGCTACAACAGTGCATAATATGAACAAGAGTTGGCGAGAAATGGCTATACATTAATATTCAATCACACTCACACTACACAATTGTGCGAGGACCGCCTAGACATCAATCAGTCACTTTATACAATCGTTCCAATCAAAGATGAATGAACTGGAACAAGGGATGATATTTAAGTAGGTTTTGTTGCAGAGATCATTATAAACCTTCTATTCCGAACAACTGTAAAATCAACAAGCCCACAAGCCACGCAAAGTTCTTCAAGTTCACGTTCAGATAGGAAAATGTGGCTGCCTGAGATTTGTCCAATGCTCTGCAATGAGAAACACTGACCCACCATTAAACACAGGTAAAGACAACAAAACCCCTGCTAGATAAGTATAATCCAATAAACCTTGACAAATACAACATCTGTATTAATTTTGTTGTGTATACATGACTTGGAACCATAATCTGCTCAGCCCTGAAAACAAAATGATGATGAAATAACTTGACATTTTGAAATTGACAGTTTTCATCTTCACTATTTTTCACTCATTTTTTCCCTTCCAAATATTACCTCTTAACATTCGTTCCACAAAAGAAGTCTCATTTGTGAATTTACAAACTCTTAAGAATATATTTTGAGCCCATGTTTCCTCTAACTATAATGATAGCTTAGATAATAGTGTTGGCGAACGAAGGCACTAAATCTCAAGCTCATGAACTCTACCTGGCGTACGGACCCCAACAACGGAATCAATGAAAAAGGGCCATCAAGTATGTAAGTAGTAGCAACAAACACACCCCCAGGGCGTAGTACTCGACTTATTTCTGCTACCTGAGAAACATAGCTATCAGATTATGTAGAATAGGCCACAACAAAAATTGACTATAGACAACAGTCAGTATATGGAGGTTAACAAAACAATAAATAAACTTTTAACAATTTATCATGTGGACGAACGAACAATTCAATATATATGTGGAGAACAACTACTATTCCAATGTGTAAGAATACTTTTTTCAGCTCTCTGAAAACAATATGAAGCCCTTCACTTTACAAAGGTAATAAGACACTGTAAGGAAATACAGAGACACAGCTATTCAAAATATGTGGACAGATGGAAGGCACATGGGGTACAAATTTGCAAGGAAACTAGCTTTGAGGCTCTGAAATGCATAGGACCCAGGCGTGCTTTTGTTTTTAGAAGTACCCTTACTGGTAAGAAAGACCAACTGCGTAGACGTTAGCCAAAAGATATCAAAAACTTATCTGGGCTTTTCATAGTTGGCATGTTATTCCAAACAGCTCAAAACTAATGTTTATGCAACAAGATCTTCGAATGAAGAAGAATACAAAGATCAAATATCAACAATACTAAATAACTAAATATTTTTTCTAGAGGGAAGAGTTCTCAAGGAAAATTCAAAACGAACAGATAAATTAAAGAAACCAAATAAAATTACAATCGCATCTTAATGAGTATCTCATTGATAACAAATTTAAACCCCTTCCAAATGGTCTAGTTAAAAAAGTGAATCAAACATCCAATTGAAATCTCTCATGTGGAAGCTGAGGTTTTAAGTCCACTGACTTCCAGAAGAAGAATTTAGATAAAACCAAAAGGTTAAAAAGGTAGAAGAATAACGTATTTAGGATATTTATCTTCCAATTTGGTGCAAACAAGTTCTTTTTCACTTTTATCGAAAAGTAATCTAGCACTTCCTTGTTAAAGCAAATATATTCATACCAATTCCGTGTTGAAGGAACAAAGACACTCAAGCGCATATAAGATAAAATGCAGAACTTTAGTTTGCTGAATGAATTCCAAATAAATAGAAAAGAGCCAGATTTCAACCCAGATGGACTCAAATTTCACACAAATGCCTGATGGAGTCCTTTAAGTGAAAATTTATTTCAATTAACAGGCAAACGAAGAAAAATAAGTTATTCATGCAAAACATTAAATGATTATTTGATCTCAAATAGTTCTTGGACGAGGCATAACCATAAGAGAACCTCAAACAACAAATGCACATCCAGGCCAACTGTAAGCAATCTTGTATATCCTGCTTGGGAATACCTTATATGAGTCTACGAAGCCTTTGCACATGGTTTATGATCTAGCCTAAGGTAGTACCTAACAGTACATAGGCAATAGAAAGTACTAATCATAACCATTCTAAACAATGCTTACAGCTGCCGAAGGTGATGGCCAACAATGCAAAGCAGCACCAGCGTGCACAGCATCTATTGAACTCGTGGCAAATGGAAGTCTAGAGATATCAGCTCTAACCAAGATGAAATTCCTATAAGAAAGCAAGTATCCTTAAGCAATAAGTCAATAACATCTCAAAGTTTAACTTGAAAGCACTAGATTGTTCATGCAATTTTTTTTGTAAATTGTCAGAATATATATGTATTGATGAGTTTCCAGATTGCAGATAAGTTTTGTACTCTTTTGGAAAGTTCTCCTCCTGATTAATGAATCCATAACACTCCCGCAACATGTTCTCTGAATAGTCCAAAGCAACAACAAGGGAAAATAGTCCACTTTTGGCAAAAAGTCGTGAGAATAATCCACTGCCGCAACTAGCATCAACAATATTTCCACCTAGGACTGGCTTAAGGTAATCTTTCATCATATCAAACTGCAGCAAACAATACCACTTTATGAGCAACCTCCTATTTGGATTAGATATTAAAGCATCTCGGACGAGAAAGATCAAATTCACTGCAAATTGCATTGGTAACTAAGCAACATAAATTGCCAAAATATCAGCAGTGGCTATTCGATGAAATGTTTACTTGGTCATGAAGCATTTAAATGAGTCAATCTTCGTCATCTTTTTGTTTAACATGCTTAAGAATATACAATTAAAAACCCATGGAATGAATTTAATTGTTTTCACTTATTTTCCATTTAAATTTGCACATACCATTATGTTTATGCACTAAAATTTCAGTAATAAACTTTTAAAAGTATAAAGGAATCATTCAATTGGAGGGATGGCCAAACATCATCTGGATAAAGTCACCCATTCATGTTATAATGCTTCCATCTGCACTCTGAATTCTTGATTTTCTTCTATTTCTTCTTCTTTCATTTTTCATGAGTAACTAAACTATGGTTTCTAAAACATTATTCAAGCCAAACCTCATCCACTGTTAGTAAGAGTTTCCGTAATATTCCATAAATGAAATGAAGTAAGGGAAACATTATAATTCAATCGAAGATCTGACTACAGGAACTGTCACATTACCTCTTTCTCTGCACCTGGAAAACCACCCAAGATAGAAAAAGTTTGTCGCCAGCCTCTCTCATACAGAAAAGACACAACAGGGGTTCTGTTCCAAAAATGACGGGTACCATCATAGGAAGAAAGCAAATTACATACAAAGAAAATGAAAAGGATAATAAAAATGAAATTTTAAAAAATATATTATTGTGCTATCTCTGAATAATCACATTTTCTGCATAATATAATCCTGCTGTGGAGTCATGCACGGTAGAATACAGATTGTACATCAAGTGATCCATAATATAATCCATAATTCTGTACTTGTTCTTGTAACAGTTACAAATTCTCTTCCAGCTAAAGATACCATAATCATGCTGTAGAATCATGCAAAAAAGAATACAGATTGTACATTCAAGTGATCCATAGCATGTTACTTCTGTATATGAAATGCAATAAAGAAATTATTCACATTAGAAAAACAAAGTTGTGAATAATCAGGCATATGCAGCAACCCAATAAACTTAATACATTAAACTATCTAAAACATACTACCATCATGCTCAACCATATGGAGCAGAGATCAGTTCATTCATCAAAATCCCTAAGAATGAGGAACTGCTTGGCTACAAGATATAATCCCTCATTAGAAAAGCAAAAAGGCCAACCTAAAAAAAAAATCAGAAAATCAAAAAGAACAAAAATTCAATCACTGAATGTCATCAAAGATATGCAATTTTAGTCAATCGATTATCGGTTCATGTAAAATGTAACCAGACAATGCGTATGATCACAATGTCATTTCAACTTATTGGCAGACAAGTTCAAGTTGTCCCCACAAAGCATAGACTTAAAAAAACCGAGGAGAATTAAAAACAGAACCAAAAATCCAGCAATTTTGGATTTCTAAACACCCTGAATGAACACATTCAATAATTAAAACAAATCACCCCCCCCCCCCCCCCTCCTCTCTCTTCCTTTTTCTCCCCTCCAGCATGCGCAGGCGATGGTGAAGATCAACTGAGGAGGATGTTACGGTGAACAAATTAGTTTTCATTAAAATTAAACTCAAAAGTTTTCTAAATTCAAGTTATTCTTCAGAGAATGCTTAACCCGAATATCACTGAACTGATTATTAAAATTGCTGGAACCTTTACCCTCTGCCCTGATCCCAGCCTCATTGGGTATCCCTACTTGAAACATATATGATGTCAAAATTGGCAAATATAGAATTTTTTTTTTTTCCTTTTTTCTTGGACACTTTGAAAACAGCGAATACGGAACTACAATACCTGAAAATCTCTGTAGAAGCCGGCAAAGATTCACCATATGCATTCGCTCCACTAGATACTGTCAGGTTGAAATGTGTTTCATTTCCAGAGTAACCCTTCCTACAGCTGCAACACTGGAAACTCAACTGAGGTGCAGAATCACTGTGGCAGGTTATCCGATTAAAACACCAAATCAAGGATAACTCTTAACATATTACTTTGTCCGAGCAAGAGATTAAAATAAACTAGAAGAAATTGTATCAATTACTTAAAAATGAAAAGGGTGTAGCGTGTCAAACCAAAAGTATGGCAGAGATAACTCACACAGATAACTGTGTTGCACCATTCAAAATAAATGGCTCATAGCAAATGGGACAGGCTAATATGCTCTTCTTGGTGGTCCTTTCATCATCAGCAATAACAGGATCCTAAATATGAATAATCCCATGTAAAACAATAAGAATAAAATGAAATACCAAAAAATTTTGAAAAATGGCTAGCAAACTCAGTCCAATACGATCTCCTATGTCATTGATGGAGAGAAGCCCTTTCATGAATAAATTGTAGCTGAAAGATTAGAAGTATGTATTATGTAGGTGTTTATTAGTTAAGATCACCTAAAATAATAAGTTTTCCATTTTTCTACCATAACTCCACAAGCACTAGACCAATAAATTTTGAAGTTCCTCGTGAATTTATTTCCTTCAAAACATAGTAGTATTTATCAAACTTAACCCTCAAAACGGTGGTGGAGACTAAGCAAAAACCAAACAAATATCAAAGGGGTCGGAATCCCGGATGCAAAAATACTCTCTTGATAGAGAAATGACTAAATAGTCGGGTAAAAGTTTGATAGTTACATCGATTTCATGACAAACTGCAGAACAAGGATTTAAATGGTACTCCTCCGTTCCAACATTAGAGAACTTTATTCTTACAAAGATATCCCTAAGACTCCGTTTGGAGCTTGGAAAACTCAAGGCAAATTGAAGCATTTTCAATCATCAACGTAACGATGTGTTAACATTGTTCTCGATACTAGTTTATTGAGTTTATTTTAGTTAAGATAGTCCTTTTATTTTTGCATTGACTTTAGTTTTCTTTTTCCTTTCTTTTCCTCAGCATTTTCTAAGTTCCAAACAGTAGTAGCTTAACCGAAATGTACTGATAATACAGTTGCTGTATATCAGATACTTCACACCACTTTGTAGTCTTTTAAACTAAAAACAAATAACTATATTGATTTGGAAATAACAGTAATTTCTCATGAATTGAAATAGGAAAAAGGAAAAATAAACATTCTAGAAATGGACAGGTCAATTTCAATAATCAAACTAATCATTATTCCCATCAAATTTATGAAACTATAAACTAATTACTCCAAAACAATCCACACGTACGTGTGTGTATATATATATATATATATATTAGAAGGAGAGGTAGAATGTAACATACCAGTTTGGTTTCGAGGAGGGCAGCGGAAGAGGCTTGAACTTTTGCCACGAAAAAACGGCTGAAGGATTGAAGAGTCAAAGTCAACGGGGGTTTGAAGAAGGAGCGGATCGAGTTTTGACCGATTTGACTCGGTATTACCTTTGCTGATAAGTTGCATACGCCTGCCGCCATGTTTAATCTCTCTCCCTGTCTTAATTTTGTCGTGGGTTTGGAGCCCTAGACATTTTGATGGATGTTGGAAAGTGAGGGCCAGACGTGTTCCAATATTTGCCCGAAACTCTTAAACCTATTTTCCCTCTCTCTCTCTCTCCTCTCTCTCTCTCTCTCTCTCTCTATATATATATATACAAGCACAAACAGTATGTCAATCTATATTTTAATTTGCATTTTTGTCATTTTTTGAATATGAATACCCCTAATTTCAATATTCAATTTCATAACTAAACTGAGGTTATAATTACTATTCCATGTGGCTCGTTACCGAATTAATTAGAATAATTTTTTAAATACATACTATAAATTGAGTAACTAACATGTTAAATGCAAACCACCTCATTATCTACCCACTAATATTGATATTTATTACTCTCTCGATTCCAAAAAAAAATGAGATTGAGTATTTTTTTTTTGTCTTAAAATAAATGACGTAAACATAAATATTAATAAAATATATGTGATGTATGTTTAAAATAGAATAATTTTATAGAAATATTCAAATTTTTTGTAGTTCAAAATCTTTCTCTTTTATGAAAAGTTATTTTTCTTAGTTTACAGACTTTAAGTGTTTTACTCATTCTTTTTTGGACGGATGGAATGTAACTTTATTACATTATACAAGCCTTTTAGTCATACATATTTGTGGAGTATGAATGTATATCACGAAAATTGTCCACCCTATGTGTAAAAACTCAATATTTTCAATATAATAAGAAATTTTTATATCTTAAACAGTATGGTGTTGGTGGAGATAAAAGAAATCATAGGGTGCTATGTGCAAATATTTTTTTCTATAAAAAATATCAACGTTGACTCTAGAGAATATATGTCCCCGAATGATGCGTCGCATAGCTGACAAAGTATTGGTGGATCCCACAACAAAGTATTTGTGTACCCCACAACAAAATACGTGCAAACCCCACAAGAAAAATTGTCGGACAATTATTGAGCCGAAGAGTCAATAATTATTAACCTATCACTTTTTATTATACTATTACCCCGATAATAATTTTAACAGTAATATGAGTAATAGTTAAGATATATTTTTTGTTAAAAAATAATTTGTTATGATCAGTTCTAACAGTATCAACAATGTTGGAAATAATAATTAAATAAATAATTGTGGTGCCAATAATATTTAGTGCATGACATTGGATATATGAAGATAAATGTGTTATAGTATATCTGTCAAAAAAGAAATGATTTAAAGAGTCAGTAGAAGAATTATTAGATTTACTGTAAAGAATATTTATGAAATGCTAGAAAAATTATTAATAGGAAAGATTGAGAGATGTTATACTATGAGGGTTAGAATTGAAAGTAATGAGTGGCTAATTTTTGGATGAGTAAAATAATTTATTAATAGACAATTGGAAGTAGTTTTTATCTGATCAATTATATAGAAGTAATGGTGAAAATTTAGATAAAATATGATAGTGGAAATTATTATAAAATGAAATTCATATAAAAGAGATATGCTTGTGAATCATGTAGTGTTGGAATCATGTGGGATAAACTGTAAGTTTTGGATTAATGTGCTTAGAGTGAGAAGCTTGCCCGGGAAGAATTAAAATTTTTAGGAGAAACTTTGAAGTTTACGTAAAGCATAAAATAAAATTTTGGATTTTCATAAACTATGAAATAAAGTATTGGTATTTTATTTTTAATTTCTATAAAGTATGAAATGAAGTTTTGCTTTTCATTATTATTTTCCATAAAGTATGAAATAAAATTTTAGTTTTATTTTCCATAAAGTATGAAATAAAATTTTAGTTTTATTTTCCATAAAGTATGAAATAAAGTTTTGATTTTTTTATTATTTTTCATAGAGAATGAGATAAAGTTTTGGTATTTTATAATAATCTTGCATAAAATATGAGATGAAGTTTTGATATTTTTTTATTATTTTATATAAAGTATAATGGTGGATATAAATGTATTTTGAAGTTTAGTATAAGTATGCAAATGAGTTTTGGCGTATTTCAGACAAATTATAATGGTGGATATAAAGGTATTTTAAAGTTTAGTATAAAATATGAAAATGAGCTTTGGCGTATTAGTATCATTGGGGACAAAGTATAATGGTTATAAGTGTATTTTGAAGTTTAGTATAAAATATGAAATTGAGTTTTGGCGTATTAGTATTATTAGAGACAAAGTATAATGGCGGATAAAAAATATTTTGAAGTTTAGTATAAAGTATGAAAATGGGTTTTGGCGTATTTGAGACAAAGTATAATGGTGGATATAAAGGTATTTTGGAATTGTCGAATAAATTATTTGCTTTCAAAACTTCTTGAATAAATCTTGGCAAAATTCTAGTAGAAATAGATAGCCTTGGTAGAAGGATTTTACATATTTTGCTTCATTCTCTTCATGCGATATTATGAGTGTTTCTCTTAATATTTCAAAATTATTTTGAGTATTTCTAGAGTGTTACTTAAATTATTTTTGCAAAAAAGTACAAGTGGTGGTGCAAGAAACTTTCATGTAACACTTATCTTTATTTACAATTTTTGATAAAATAATTTTTAAACCTATGTTATAAATTACGTATTGTGACACCCCGTATTTTCAAAATAAAGGATTATGTAAATTAATTATCTTGGTGAATGAAGAATGATGTTAATTTTAGTGATGGTATATTTTGTTGGGGTTTTGAAATTAGAATTTTGTTTTATTTTTTGTTATAATTGGTTCAAGTGGACACATGGACTAATAAAGTGAGTGAAATGTGTTACAAAAATATTGACAAGGTATGGAATGGAGTAGTGGCCGGCCATGTCAAGGCCTTATGACCAAAATTTTGATGGAAAATGGATGGGGTTAAGCTTGTGAGATTTAGAGAGGCCACATAGGCTCTTTGTTGGCAAGCTTGGAAAGCACACATTTGAACCATCATTTGTTAAGGAAAGAAAAGAGACACCTTAACCTCTTATTGGCTATATATGTGTCCACACCCTTAGCTGTCCAAGTGCACCATCTAATAGCCAAAAGCAAAGTAAATCCCTCACTTTCTAGAGAGGGGTCACGTCAAAAAAAGGGGAGAAAGAAGAGCTTAATTTGCTTCATTTCCAACTTGAGAAAGAGAAAGAAAAATAGAGAGAAGCAAGAAATTTCAACAAAAACCTAGCCTTCTTTTGCATTCCTAGTGAGATTAGTGTATAAAACCCTAGTGCATACCAAGATCAACAAAAAGAAACCATTAGTTTGAGGGAAAATTTTTCATTTGGTGCCAAGAAACAAGGAATTCAAGGAGGTTCAAGGGAGTTTTGAGGCATTGGAAGTCTAGCATGCCTTGGAAATCATTGGATCCTCAAGGTTAAAGGTAAAACCCTAACCCTAGTTCAAGGTCATAATTTTATTTATGGTTAATGGCTAAATGGTTACTTAGTTGATGAAGGTAGTAGTAAATTGTAGTCATGGTGTTTAAAGGTATGAATATGTTATTGGGTAGATAGTTGATATTAGTGTGCATATTGGGAATTGGTGTTAGTCACATGACGGAAATTACTATGAATTGTATATTGATGATTATGATTGGGGTTAAAATATCATTGGGAGGTATAATTATGCTCAGGATGATATGCATGCTTAGAAAAGGATTAAAGGAAGTTTAAGACAATTTTGGTAATGGCAGAATTTGTTAAATTGCTATTGGCAACCATATTCCAAAAAATATATAAAATAATTGGTTAGTTCAATGGATTTGAAACTTTTATTGGAATTACTTTGATATATGTAGTTGATTTTAACAAAGTTTAGTAATTTTTGGAATTTATTTGGTATTTTAATAAATTACTAGAACGGGACTACAGTAAGCTTTCTGCAAAAACAGAGGAACTGGAACTCTATTCCAACTTCAAAAAGTCATATCTTTTTCACTATAAGTCCAAATAGAGTAATTTTAGAGTCCATGTGGATTTAATGCAGTATAGTTTCTGTAAAAATTGGTCATGATAAGACATGAGTTTAAGTCCAGGGGTGCAAAACAGAAAATTTTGAAAATTGACCCAAATTCGAGAAATGATATCTCCTTCATGGTAATTTAGAATTTAGTGATTCTCGGGCCTATTGTTATCTTTAAAAGTGTAAAATTTGACAAGAATGACCAAGATGCTAAGAGTATTTTATAGCATGAGTTGGGTATATTTGAGTATGCAGAGTACCAAAAAGTGTTAATAAAGACTAATTTGTCATTTTCTATGCAAATAGTGAAATGTAGTCCGAAAGTGGATAATATAAAAAGCAAATGGAATGTGCTGAGAATGATTTAGGATTTGAAATATGGTGTAAGTTGTGCATGTTGAAGTACAAGGGATATAGAAAGAGGTCGTCGTTAGAATTTATCATATTCTTTGAATGGAATGAATTTGTTCCAAGAGTGGACGTCGTGAGAAGTCTAAGAGATGAGTTAAAAATAATCGAGTTAAGTTGTTAATAAAGAATTATTTGTCTCACAATCAAGGCTGATGATTTTAGAATGGGGTATCTTACTACAGAAAGTTTAATTGCTCGATTTTGTGTAATGATCTATGATTGAATTTTGACTACATCGACAATACATATTAGTTAAGGTCTGGTTATAAAATTTAGGTAGAACTTGGTGCTATGGATATCCTCACCAGGTTGAGATGGTGTATTTTGGAATTCGGTGAAAAAAAATTTCTTTTGTTTTGCAGTTTTACAATGTCAATGTAATATACCCTAGGATTTTAGTACAACTATTTTTATTTAAAAGTATATATTATTTTTTAATTTATAATTTATTAAGTTAGAAATACTTGATTAAGTTTGAATTTTATTATTTTTAGGATTGGAATTACGTGTCTTGAGATTTCTTAAAAAGTAATACAAAATAAAAGTAAATAAATAGATATATTAGTCACATTTTATTTGGGCCTTAATTTCATCAATAAGAGACATTAGTTATTTGGACTATTTGATTTATAGATCAAATCTAAAATGGTTGGTCGCTTTAATAGTTATAGGATTATTAATAGAATCATATTAGACAAAATAAAAATAAAAAATAAATGTTTATCTGAGTTGTAAGTGTGAGAAAGAATGGAAAATTGGAGAGACAATTCGCATGGGAGAGAAAACAAGCATGAGAGTAAGGTTACGGATATCTGAACAACTCTTTGAATTTTTTTTGGAGATGGTTTTAGGTATGACGTCCGTTCTCTTTTGTTTATTAATCGTCAATTCATTGCTAATCTATCTAAAATTTACCATCATGTTGTAAATTTTGTATAAAATTCATTATAACTCCGATTTGTTCGATTCTTGATTTTATGAAAATCTTATTTCGTTATCTACAAGTTTCATATAATTTTTTGAAATTCTTTCTCTAAATATGACTAAAAACATCAGTTTCAGTAGCTAGTCTGTTTGTTGATGAGTTTTGATATAATTTATTTTTGAAATCATAGAAAATTTTATTTTTTGTCAAATTATTTGATTCTTATCTTTCTGGAAAGACATGGATGTTTTCTACAAATTTTATTCTTATTTCTAAATATATAATATAATCTTTAAATTTCAAGTTTTGTAAAACTGATCTTTGTTGTACCTTTTATTTTGACAGATTTTGTTATCTATTTTGTAAATTCATTTTTTAAATTATTGCTTGTCAAAATTGAACAATTTTTATATTTGCAGAATCCTTAAAGAGTCTACTATAATGTTTATAGTTTAACTTTTTAATAGTTATGGCTTTAAACTAGTCATAACTGAATAACTACTATACCATATTTTCATCAGAGAAATCTTATTTTCAAAAATTGATAATTTTATGATTTAGATCTGATTTGAGTCATTCTTGAGGGTAACTTAGACCTCTTGAAGTGTGGATTTTGTTAGTAATTTCATATTTATAAAATTAATTTAAAATGATAGATAAGTTCAATAATCAATAATCAATAATCAAATGAAATTGACTATTGAACCGCTTGTGTTCAATAAATTTTTTGTGGAACCTTCATATGAACTCCTTGTGTTCAACAAGTTGTATATTGAAAAAAAAGAGGGTAATTCCACAAGAAGAATATTATATTGTAGATCATAATATAAAGTGACTAATATTTCAAATTTATCTTCACAATTTTGCTATGTTTTATAACTAAATATGTAAATTTTAAATTCTAAGCATAGATGAGCTAAATCAGACTAGTTTGTTTCACTTGATCATTTAGTTAGGTTTCTTTTAGGAGTGTGTCGGGTTGCGTTATGGTAGAGTGAAATATTTTTAATAATAAATTTTTTAGAAAAATATTTTAAAAAATAAAACTAAAGGTGTTTGGTTAATTAAAGATAAAAGTACTTTTAAAAGATTAAAAAATTATTTAATTATTTTTTACGTTTAATAATTTAAGACAAACTTTCTATATATATCAAATAATTTTAATTTTTGGTTCCAAAAACACAAATTTTGAGTTTCTATAAAGTACTTGGGAGACCAAATATCTATAATTTAAAAATACTTCCAGATAATAATTAAACATCAAAAAATTTTAAATTTTGATCTACACTTAAAAATATTTTTCACTCAATGTAATACATTCTCAAACGGAATCGTAAGAGTTGAGTCAATTTGAGCCCAGTTACGGTTGGGTTAAGTCTTAGATTTAGCCGGCCCATAAGCCCATTCATATGAATTATGATTGCACTGGCATTTTAATTTGCCTGGCCCCTTTGACCAATATCAAGTAATATTAAGCTTGTTTGGTTCTAATTATTTTAAAATTAAATTTTTTATTAATTTAAAATTTTTGATAGGTTAATATAATAATTATTAATTTATTTAAAAAATTAGTCAATAAATATAGTTTTTAAGCTCAATTTTTTTAATTAACAAATAAGCTATAAGCTATTCAAAAATAAATTATACCAAACAAACAAGTTGTTCCTTTTTTCCCCTTTTTTATTTGGAAATAATATATTCTCTACGTCCCAAATTATTGCAACAGTTTTTGATAGTTGTATAACGCGAATTTTAATATACATAAAAAATGCATTAGAATAATATGTATTTATAATATTTTAACTTTATTTAAAAACATAGCATATAAATATTTTATTAAAAAGAATATTTTTTTTAAATAAAATATTTTAATATATTATCTATGCATTTTAAAAATTGTATTACACAACTATTAAAATTCGTTGCAACTAATCTCGAGGAGAGGAAGTATTTAGCATGTTACTTGTGTAGCTGCTACTAAGTTACCTCCTGTTGTAATGCTTGGTATATCTTTTACTCCATCCGTCCTGAAAATTATGATCAAAGTTTTTGATATTTGTTTGACATAGATTTTAAGATGTTTTAAAAATACATTTATACATTATATATTTAATATATTGTTATTATCTTGAAAAATAGGATATACAAATATGTTAAAAATGTCAAAATATATAAAAAAATATAATTCATATATATATTTTCAAAACGTCTTAAATTTCGTATCAGAAAAATATAAAAAAATTGGGCTCTCATTTTTAGGATGGAGGTAGTATAGATTTTGTTGGAGAAGAAACGGAGAGTCTGTATGTCATAGGCGCACCAATCAAATATTATTATGTATCTTTGAAATCACAATTTGACTTAAAAATTTAAGTTTGTAGATATATGTTCTATTCATTTATATTATTAATTTATTTTTTCTATTCTTAAATTAGAAAAATGTAAAAATTAAAATTTGATTATGATTAGGGACGAGTCAAAGAATTTTTTTTCCGAGGAAGCCTCAAAGAAAATGTCATTTGTTAAATTTTAAATATTATATAATATAAAATACACATAATATTAATAATTCATTTTATTTATTTTTTTTGCAAAAGGAAATTTATTCAATATTTTCTTCATTCCAACTTTAAAAAATGGGATTGTACACAATTTTTCATAAACCCTTTCAACATTTTTCTCTCAATATTCACTATCATATAAATTGAAAAATAATCATCTTTCATCTCAAAAGTCTATTTTTAATAATACTCATTGTAAAAAATACTCTTACAACACTTGTTGCAGGTACCAAAAGAGTTACTTATAAATAATTTGTAATTTATATTTACAAAATAAACGATTAATAAGGATAAATATAGTATTTAATTAAAAAATTAAAAAATAAATTAATACAAGTAAAATATGTACATGGATACGATTTATTTTGTGTTATATATAAAATATATACAAATGAAAGAGAATTTTGATATAGCAATATTAGTATGGCGTATGAAATAGACAAAATATTAACTTATTAGAAAAATAATAATGAAATATTAGGACTAATTTTAAT
>JAUMHB010085034.1:16053-31269 GCA_032359685.1 Pittosporum tobira
TAAGAAATTTGAAGATAAATCTGTAATTTATTTTCATTCAATTTTTCATAAATAAAATTACTATATATATCGCGTGACAACCGTACCTTATCTTGTGGGACACAGGGCATGTTTGTGTATGATTATTAAAATTGATTATAATTTATTTTTAAAAATCAACTATTTTAAAATTATTTATTTTTATTAATTTTAAAAAAATATAGGTACGGATGAAGACTTACATCGTCTTAACTTGAATGCTTGAAAATATAGAACAAAGAGACCTTTAGATACTAACATTCAGTTTGGCTCCTATTATTTTCGAATAGGAATTAAATAAATTTTATGTTGAAAAATAAGAAATAAAAAATGAGATTGAGAATGAAATGGTTGAATCTCATTTCTCTCAAGATGAATAAATATTCACTATTTATTCATGCATCCTCTTTATTTTTAGTTAAAATTTAATTATTAATAATATATTTTATTCTTACAAAATAAATAAATAATGTAAAATATTATTCCTCTTCATTTTAAATAAATTTAAATAAATAAATATAATTTAAACAATTATATAAAAGATGTAACAGAAAATGAGATTAGAGTGTAACGAGAAATCTCTTAAACGCAAATTAAAATTTTAAAGGAAGAAAAAACGGAAAAAGGAAGACCATAGAGAGACATCTAGAAAGTTCCCGTGCTCGCAGGGAGATTATAGTAATTGTAGATACGAGAATTCAAAAATCAGGTTATCAGTTACACGGTAGCCAAAACGCAACTACGCACGTTATTGATTTATCCGTTACAGTAGCCTAAACGCAACTGAGCACGTTATTGTCAGTTCAACGGATAACTTTATCATTACGTCATTTGCCGTACAAGTAACCAAATATGTAGGGGGGGTTAGTGGCAGTCTGGTAAAATCGCAAGGGTGCTGGTGGGGATTCTCTGTCACCGACACGTGCCTATCCAATAGGAAGCACATGCTTGCCAAAAAAGCCCCAACACAGGCGGAATAAAATTCAAATTTTAAGTGAGAGAGAGAGAGAGAGAGAGAGAGTGTGTGTGTGTGTGAGTTGGATTTTTAAAAACTTCAACGCAAACCCAAAACACCTTTTTTTTTTAATAACCAAAACCTTAGCTCCCAATCCAAGCCCCAGCCCAACAACAAACAGATCTTCTAGGGAGAGAAGCACGTCAGTCTCTTTAGAGAGAGAAAATAGTGAGAGAGTGAAGTTGGGAACAAGAAAACAACATTCTTGAAATGGAGAGAAGCACTCCGGTGAGAAAGACTCACACATCCACCGCAGATCTACTCACCTGGTCGGAAAATCCTCCCGCCGATTCACCCGCCACCGCCCCTCGCTCTTCAGCCCGTCCATACCAGGTCACTTTTTTCCTAATTAAAATTCCCCTTATTGTTTTGTATATATAGATATATTACTCGTAAGTATGTGGTGAGCTGATGGAATTTTTTGGGTGGGGAAATGACAGCCGTCGGATGGAATCAGCAAGGTGGTATTTGGAGGTCAAGTTACGGATGAAGAAGTTGAGAGCTTGATGAAAAGGTCAGAGATCTATCTATATTTTCTCCGTAATCCTGTTTTTAATATTTCCTATGGAAGATGTTGATTTTTTTGGATAATTATGTGGAATATTTAATTTGGAGATCAAGAATCTGTGTTTGTTTCTTCTTTTTGCTTTAGTTTATCTGTCCATCGTTCACATTTTGGTTTTGTTATAAACTCATTCTGTCTGTGTATTTTATTTATAATACACACACACACACTGTCAGACACACAAGTATTTCTGAAGTCTCTTGACTTTGATCTGGTACTGAATTGATCTAATCATTTTAATCAATATGTTACAAGTTGGCAAAATTTGATTAAATAAAAGGTCTTCTTGAGGTTGCGTGGTTTATGTTTGGATCTCTTTATATCAAGATTATAACTTTCTTATTTGGGATACCACATTTCCATCTTATCGGTCATCTTGCTTACAAGGGAAAGTCAGTTCATTAAATCATGCTAACAGAGATGGATAATCAAGTCATTGTATGGATAACACGAAGCTATCTGGAAAATATTTCTAGCTTTTGGATCATAAAAATATTATGTTTTCTATTAATTTGAGAAATTTAGGATCTTCATTGTAAACGTGTTATAATCTTTAGCCATTCCATTAAAGTTGTTGCTGCAGCCACCAAAAGAATGGGAAGGTGGAGGTTCTTGCTACAATTTGATTTCACGAACCATATTTCTGCCACATGCAAACCACACCATTTTAATATCTGATAATACTGATCTCATAAATTTCTAAGTTGAGAGTGAAACAAACAATCTTTATCCGCCATTTTGTTGACATCTAGGAGCATAGAACAAAGTAGACATCGAGATATGTTTCGTAGTGGGTTAGGTTTCCAAGTGACAGAAGTAGCTCGGCAAACTTGTGTATATATGCTTTTTTGTATATGAATGTTGTTGTTAACAAAATAAAAGAATATGTAGGAATGTAACAATTTGAAAGTTGTCATGTACTTTTGTTTCCGGCATTTCTTCGTACATGAACATTTATTCTAAGATAACGGATGTGCTTATCAAATTAGCCTCTGTTTTTTTTTATAATCAACTGGGGAGGTGACAACTCCGGATGCTATTTCTTTTTTCCCTATAATTTTCATTTTCTGGGTCTGCTGAAACTATTTACTCTAATTATTTCAGGAAACCTTGTTCAGGGTATAAATTGAAGGAGATCACTGGCAGCGACATTTTTGCAGCTAGTGGAGAAAATGGTACACTTGAATCAGAGGGTGCCAACCCAACGCCAACTAACAAAACTGGATTGCGTATGTACCAGGTATCTATGGTACCATTACTAATGCAAGTTCTTGATCGCTCTGTTCCACAAAAAAATCCCTTTCGCAAAAGAGGAAAAAAATGTAATCTTCCACAAAAGTCCCTTTTTTATTGCTGATTGAATAAAATGATACAATGTCCTCAAGTTTTACATCGCAAATTTACCATCGTACCCTAATGCAAGTTGTTGATCGTTTTGTTCCACAAAAAAAATCCCTTTCGTAAAAGAGGAAAAAAAATGTAATCTTCCACAAAAGTCCCTTTTTTATTGCTGATTGAATAAAATGATACAATGTTCTCAAGTTTTACGTCATAAATTTACAATTGTACCACCACCACTGCTAACTAAATACTTGTTATATTTAGGGACAAACATGAGATAACAATATATCCTTAATGTTTCCAAATTGTACAAATGGAGATACTTTTGTGGAACGGAGGGAGGGGGTATATAGACATATAATAGATCAAGCCGCAGAATATCTTCTCACCATATTATTTATATTGGAACTGTCATCAGCAAGCAGTGGCCGGAATCAGTCACATTTCGTTTGGTGAAGAAGAAACTGTAACTCCTAAGAAACCTGTCTCTGTTGCTGAGGCGGCAAAGCAGCGGGAGCTAAGTGGGACAATAGTAGACAATGACGCTGAGGCAAAGCTGAAGAAGCAGCTTTGTGACGCTAAGTGTAAGGAGCTCAGTGGGCATGACATCTTTGCACCTCCTCCTGAAATTCAACCCCGACCCTTGGCTGCTCGAGCATTGGCATTGAGGGAAAGTATAACCATCGGAGAACCTGCATCATATGATGTACGCTCATCTGTAAAAGTCTCTAATGTGAGTGTCTTATGTGCATGTGTGATAATAATTTAATTTAGGCTTTATTAATTGAAACAAAAGAATGCTAGTAATTAACTAAAAAAAGGTGATAATTATTAACTGTTGTGAATTATTTTTGAATCTAGGAGTTAAAGATGAGTTTCTTTTTAAGGGATATGCTTTAGTATATGTTCCAAGTTAGGTGGCAGTGTGTGTGAAAGTGTGTAGAGGAAGGAGACATCATTATAAGCCCCACCATCCTTTCCTCTCGGTGCCCATTCCGCACCTTTTGCTACTTTTCTTCATTGGTATTCCCTACTTGGTAATGGCCTAATACTGAAGGGTAAAGCATTTATGAATTCCATTGTTTTCTTTTTCTACTATAGAGTATATTACTATATTCCTATATTACTTACTATCTGTCAGAATAATGTATTTATATGTTTGCAAATGAGACTTTTTTTTTGTTGAATTAGTACTTTTTTATGCAACTAAAATTTGCCTTTTTCTTTCCTGTATTTTTCCTTATTTATCCGGAGTTAAGAAATATATTTTGATATGTAGCCCACTGGAGGTCAGTGTGACGAAGAACATGTGGTAAAGACAGCAAAGAAGATCCCTAACCAGAAATTCGCTGAGCTGTCAGGAAATGACATCTTCAAGGGAGATGCTCCTCCAACATCTGCTGATAAACCACTGAGTTCCGCGAAGTTGCGAGAAATGAGCGGCAGCAACATCTTCGCAGATGGGAAAGTAGAATCTCGGGACTATCTAGGTGCCCGTAAGCCCCCTGGTGGTGATAGCAGCATCGCGCTGGTTTAAAATTATTTTAGGTCTAACCCAATTATTTCCAGTTATTATTTATAGTTTGCGTCTTTCTATAATTATTGTTGTTATGCTTAATGGGAACATGTTCTCTCATCTGATTTGACTTGTGCTTGTGGATTTTGGTGGGTTTAAAATGTTATTAACATATCAACCAAAACTATGGATTGTTTGGCTAATCTTGTGGTTTCCGGTTTGTGCTAAAGAATTATTGGTTCTTCACTAAATTAGTTTGTCTTATGTTTTTTTTTTTTATTTATTTGTAGTAATACAATGGTCTGTTGTGTTACTGAACAATCCTTTAACGTATTCGAGTGTGAAATATTATTGGATGAGAATATCTCAAACGTGAAGTGGTTGCTTGTAGCAGCACTGTTGTTATTGTGCGTGGGGATCTTTTCAATGCTGGGGTAGATGATCCTCTTAGTGTGGGAAATCGTTCTAGGGTGAGTAGGGCTGAGCCAAGTTGTGCTTTTGCTAACAAGTTTGAGCTTAATTTGTTTAAAATGTAATGTTTGTTTAGTTTAACGAGTTGAGTTTAAGCTCAACTTATTGGTTTTTTTACATTACTGGGTATAAATAAATTAAAATTTCACAAACAAACTTGAGCTTAGTTTGTTTAAAATTAGAGTTCAAATTAGATAAAAGTTGGTTTAATTTAGCGAGTTAAGCTTGAGGTTGAAAATAATAGTATTTGTTTAATTCTTAAAGTTTGATTTGTTTAACACTCTTACGGCGAGGCTATGAGCTTACAAGAGAGTACACATTATTTATTTGCACTCCAATACCTTAGAGTTTTGTTGGTATAGAGAATATTATTTTGATAATAATTTTATAATTAATGGTGGTGCCATGATAATTAATACTTGTAATATCAAAAATATCTAATAGAAAATAGTTTAACTACAAATAAAATTAACTCGGAAAACCATTAATGTGAATGAGTCAAACTTAAGAGCATACTTCAAGAAAGAAAAACTGGCAGCCCGTTAAGACAGGGGAACACTATAAGCAAAACCAGATTTCCATTCATCATTTATAATTTTGCATTGGAAATTCAGATCAGCAGCACAACAACAGAATGGTACATAGTTATACCCCCAGCGAAAGGTCAACCAAAACTTGCTTTTTAGTTTTTAAATAAGCTACAGATATATCAGAGGTAAGTCATGAGGTGAATGGTTAAATTCCCACAGATAATTGACATTTAGCGAATTACATCCTCTTCTTCAAGAGTTTGCGCGAGAAAAGCTTCTTGCAATATGGACTGGAGCGTAGGTCTGCTGCATGCGGCTGGACGGCCTCGACTAATGCAGCATGAAGTGGGCCCTGGTTCGAAACCAAAGAAAGCAAAAGCATTAGACATCAGGATACTTTCTCTGCCCTGAACAAGTCGCATTCGCATAAAGAGAATACACACAAAAAAGAGTCTCATTTTTAATGAGTATAAAATAACACTACGTCCTTTTAAGTTTAACACCATAATTTTATTAGCATGTCACCACTACTAACTAGACAATCATTCTACTTAGGGGTAAAGTTTGCAAATATTTTGAATGAGATCTTTTTGCAGAATAGATGGGGGAGTATTATGCAAAATCTGACCAAAAAAAAAAGACACGAAGACCCGGTTTCTCCACCTATGCCAGAAATTTCATAATTTTTGTTTTTACAGTTATTAGCAAATCATCTTCTTCACTGATTTTGCCCGATTTCCCAAACTTACGGCAGCCTTTGATACTAATGTTTTAAGATCTTTGTTTGTTATAGACTTGACTTGAGCTGATGAGAAGTGCTTCGCTAAGTTGTTTCTTATTTCTTTGTTTCTACGTGTCAAACCAAATCTCTATGGATTATGGTTACTTCAATATCTTTGCGTAATGCTATCAATCTCACTTTGCAGTCAACAAAACCAAATTCTACCCATGAACTACCAAATTCTACAATTTAAAAAATAAAAATTAAAAAGGAAAAAAGAAAATCACAAACAAAAACAACTATAAAGCATGTCAGGAATTTGAAAGGGTGGTTCAAACCTTGGAAACTTCTAGTGCAGATTGAAGAACATAATTGGCAAATGGATCTTGAAGCAACTGGTCAAAGTGAGGTACAGATAAAAAATCATGGATGACTCTTGGACGGCTCTCTTCATGACACCTGAGGAGCTTTTCGACCACATGGCTGCTGAACTTTTGCTTTGAGAGATGCACATAGTGCCCTTCAAACTTAGTAAGCAAGATGGCAGCAGCTGATGGGATCTTAAGTTCTATAATATGTTGAACAACATAATTTCTGCAACATGAAACAGAATAAGGTTGTAAAATGATGTTCAACTTGTGAAATATACTCAATTAGATGAGCTTACATTATATTTCATGTAGCATCCATGATAGAGAAGTCAAAGAACACAGAAAATATAGCTCCATGGGTATCAAATGTAAATGCATATCTAAGGAAAACAAGTAATCATGGATTGCTTAATGGTAAGCACTAAAAAATCACGAGCTTAAGCCTGTAAACTAATTACATAATTTGGTAGCACAAAAGTTGACAATTGGATAGTAGATTATCCCACAAAATATTATAGGTCCTGCAGAAAACTGTAAACCAGCCAAGAAAACCTAAAATATAATTTTATACGGAAGGTCCTAAAAGAACAAATGGAACATAAGACCATGGTTTCCAGATTACCCCAAAAGCATCAGGTAGTGAAAAGAAAAATGTTACCCAAAAGAATCTTGAGCAAGCAGAAGTCCATTGGCACAAATTTCTGAGACCAAGATTTCTCGATGCTTCCCAGTTGAATGAGCAATGCATTTATTCAACACACAACAGCCATGGCGATCCGTTGCAATTTCAACACAATACTTAGTAGCAGCAACGAAAATAAACTGAAAAAAAAATGTAGAATATAAAAACCGTCAGAATGCATGTTAACCAAAAACCGTAAATTTGATTTAATTTTTGAATCACTTTGCTGACCAAATGGAGAGCCCATCAGCTGAAGATTCCACATCAGAATGTCACAGATAGTTTATTCCAATTCTTTCTATCTGTCCTGGATACATGACTTATCTATCTCCTTTTATTAAAGCATCAAAGCTGACACAAATTTCCTTTCAAATTGAAGTTTCTGATAATCTAAGGCTCTTGAAAAAATATGAGATGGGGAAACATCAGTGAGAGTGATTTGGGTAAGAGCCAAACAAGGCCCTCCTATTCTGTTAGCAATTTTTCCTCAAGAAGCAGATATTTTATGTCACTTATACTCAATATGAAGACCCAACAATATCATTTTATCAAAGCATAAATAGGTGATAAAATTGTGATACATTATATGTGCCACCAAATAACACGGTGGAACCTTTAAATAACCAAATAACTGGAAAAGCAGCAAATATAGAAATGATGATAAATGAAACACAATTTTCGTGACTCATTTGTTAATGAGGAAATATTGTACTGTCATGGAGTGCATACAGTAAGGCAATCTAGAAATGATGAAAAAGGAGGAACTAAAGCAAACTAATAACTTATATATTTATATTGCATTATAATTCATGTTTTACATTCATATATCCAAAAGTAAGAATTGTAATAACCACATTCTACTGTTGATCAGGAGAAAGCATACAATACCTTATTATGTTCCTCGCCAAGAGACAGCAAGCAACGCTGCAGCACATGATTTCCATTAACATCTTTAATAAGATCAAGAAACCCTGGTTTGAGTGCCATTGTAAGTAATGCCATCTGCTGCCTTGTCTTGAGAGTCTCTATCAATTTCTGCACCACACAAGTGCTGACACCAGAACAAGAAGTCAACCTCAGATAAAGCTTTTCAAAAGATATGACACATTTGTTTTAGATAAAAAAGATAAATAGGTAAGCCAAAATATGAGGAGTTTATTTTATTTTTACCCATGTTGGTTCAAACAAATTCTGACAAGCACCCAAGGCTCAGCAGTCACCATGAGAACAATCTGCATTCTCTGTTCTTCGCTGCAAACTTCCAGTAGTTTCTGCACGAGGTAGTTGCCAAAAGGATTAACCATAAGTTCATCAATATGATCAATGATTTCATCAAATATTATCTGCATTTCCTGAGAAGTTCCCTCATCAAATTTCTTTTGTAAGAACCGGCAACCATGCTGATCCTTAGCCATAAAGTATATGATCCCTTGGAGCTCCAGCAATGACCTACTCCATGCTAATTCATTTTGACAAATTCCTTCAGGATAGTATTGACTACGCGGACCCCTTTTTTTCTCATGCCTACTCTTAGTTGAATTCTCATCAAGAGGATTCTTCTTTCGACCCCTTGAACGATCACATTGATTGTCCGAAACAAATTTCACTCTCTTTCCTTGTATAACCAAGGCATCATCCAAATTAAATCCCTCTATATCACCTGCATTAACGCTTGATAACTCACTTGGATTGATCTTAAAGTTTGGAATAGCACTAGTCTTTTGTTTTATCAACAAACCATTAAATGCTGGATTTTCGACACCCAAAGCCAGATTAGGATCCATAAACGGATAAGAATCTAGCGGATTCAAGCAACTTCTCTGCCCATTAATATCAATCCCATATTTCTGTGAGCAATATAAAGCATCATTACCATAAGGCCTACTCATAGAAGGGTTCTGCAAATGAACCCCACTATCACAATAAGCTCTCCCTTGATGCTTTTGTAGTTCCCCAATATAATCCATTAGGTCATTTTGACAACTGGGTTCAGAATACATAACAGGAGAATGACTATTACTGTGATAGGATTCCATAGAAGTGCCCACATTGTACCCCTGGGGCAATCCAAGAAATGATGCCTTGTTATGGGCATAAGAACTCTGAGAATACCCACCAACTGGACATCGAAAATCTTGCTTAAAACCTTCAATTGGGTAACAATGGTCAACATTATAAGGGCTATTTCCATAGGAAACATGATTGCCCAACCTAAATCCATCTGGGTCAATCCCAAACCCCCCAAGATTAGAACAATCTTTATGTTTATCCCGAATCTGCATCCCAAAAAGACTGTCACACAAATCAAAATCACCCAACATATGCCTACTTGAGCTCTGGGATACAGAAGGGTCCAAATAACTAGTATTGGGCGCTTCATAACCAAATGGGCTTAAGCTAATAGGTGAAACTGAAGAACTAGCAAACATATTATGATTACCCTGACGATGATTTTGATGAAGATGGTGAGGACTCTCATTTATATACATTTCAAGCTCTTTGTCACCGATCATATGACCCAAAATCATGTTCTCCTTCTCGGTTTGTTTATGTGTAAACATCATACAAACGAAAAAATTTATTAGGACAAAAATTAAAACCAAAGCATAGAAAGATTACAAACCGACCAGAAATATACACAATATATGCTCCAAACTAAATATAAATCAAGAAATACAGCAGATGATACATGGATAAAATCAAGAAAATTCACGTTTGTATTTGATTGGGACAGGGTTTTCCGGACAAGAATAAATTTTGGGGGGTAAAAAAGAGAAAAAGAAAAATGGGTTTTGATTTGTTGAGGTTGTTTTTGAGTGGGCAGGGGTTATGGACTATTGGTACTGCAGCTACCGCTCACGCCATTAAAATGGGGACACTAGAAACAGGAAGAACTGAAAAAATACAGAGACGAAAAGAAGAGAGTGGTGAGAGTGGAGAGCAGGCTATAAGTAGGAGAGTTCTAATGAATTTTTAATTGTATTGTGTTTATCTCTACTCTCTACTCAACTTTTGATTTAGCAGTTAGAGCGTCACCAGCCAAACAGATAGCTAACAACTACGCTTGAAGTTTCTTCTTGAAAATTATAGTTCATAAACTTCATTAAAGGGATTTAATTGAGTACCCTCCAACAAAAGTTGGGAACATCTAAATATTTTTCTTTTCCCTGAACAAACAATATGAAGTACAACAAAAATATGTTTCAGTAAATATAGGACAATATTAAATTAAATCATATTTTTATCAAAAAATTAATTTATTTTAATTTTAAAAATAAATATTGCACTCAATTTTCAATGGGTGCAACTTCATTTTTATCCAAAAATAAATGTGTCAGTAAATAGAGGACAATATTGCACACAATGTTAAATTATGATATTTCCAATGTTGAATATTGACAAATCCCATTTATATGTAGCTTATAATATTTATTTTGACATCAATTAAAATAAAATAATTCACTTTAAATTTAAATTTAAATTTCAAAATTTTATAATTATATTACGTGCATGTTTGAATTAGTGGCTTTTGGGACTAGTAAGACTTTTGAGTCCAAAACGCATAGTCAAAATATGTTTGACAAATCAAAAGTTACAGTGCAAAAATAATTTTTAAATAGTTGTTTAACTTAAAAAATATCGCACCAAAAATTTGATAGTGTGAATTTCATATATTAAAAATTTTCATAATTGTCTTAGTTTAGCTTAAAATCTTACTAGTATTAAGAGATAAAAGTCTAACATTATATGTAATACTTCTTCTTATGGTCATATATTGTGCTTAAATTGGAATAATTAAAAAAAATCCATAGAAAAATATACATTTCATACTTATAAACATATCAATTTAAGAATAAGTATTTTTTTAATAATAACAGACGTATAATATAAATTTATTTTCAAATATTTAAAATAAATTTCTAAAAATAAGATAAATTCACATATTTGAGCTAGTACATATTTGGAATAGTTTATTGGAACTGATTATAACTTATATTCAAAATAAATTATCGTAAAAGTGTTTATTTTTTCTAATTTCAAAAAAATTATAAGTTGAATATAAAAATATTTGTAGTTTATATGAAAAAGTTGATTAATAGATGTTTTTTTTTTTCTCGGGTTATAGCTTATTTTAGTTAACAAATAAATTTTAAACTGTTCTAAAATAAATTCTGCCAAAATTAGACTACTAATATTCAACATAACATTAAAAAAGCACTTAATAAAATTTTCTTTAATTAAATAATTATAATGTGAAATTAATATACTTGTAATAATTCAAAAAATACTTACACCAACTCAATAAAAAAGTACACATTCTCTTCAAATTAATATGTTAATTCAGGATTAAATATTATTAATAATAATAAAATATAACACCATGAATTATTTTTTAAAAATTAATAAAATAACAACAATTAAATGCACTTAGCCTTGCATAGGTTTGTAACCTTGAACAAAAAAATTTATTTACATAATTAATAAAAATTAGGGTAAATTGATATTTTGAAAAATATTTAAAATTTATATATTTCATAACAAATTATATGTTGTAAACATCAGAAAAATATAGTATACATACCAACACAAGAAGTAATTAATATTTTAATCATTTTATTCATTTCAATTATTATACTTATAATTTTAAGCGAAACAATTATTACATTATAGTTTCATCAGCCATAAACTCAATGAACGTGATTCTAACTTTTTAGAAACTACTAAAATTGTATTGGATATAATAGTTAATACAACTACATTTATATTAGCTACAACAATTATACAAATAAACGAATGTTACATCTAAACAAAGACTAAATTTCATTGGACTTAATAAAATTATAAATATAATTAAAATTCAAAAATAGGTGTATGGAATTTTATGTTATTCTATAATCCCTCAATTTAAACAAAAAAATATTTAGCTTGGACTTTTTGAAATCAATTTACAAATTTAATTTGTTATGCTAAGTTTAGAAGAATAAAATGCTTGTAATATTTTTTTAGATAGTTTATAATATTTATGATTATATGAGCTAAATCAAATATATGATACGCTTTTCACTTTATGAACCTTAAATTATTAAATTATTTATTTCTATATTTTTCTTTTTTTATTGAAATAATTGTGATAAATACTACACGCGAAGACGCTTCACTTACCTAGTACATATAAAAGGAACAAGGAGTAGGGGAGTGGTTCAACCGTTTTTTCCCTCTTGTGGTTATTCTTTTAAATATTTTTCCTCTCTTTATTGTTCATCATTTATTTTTTTATCATATTATTTATCATTTAATCTTCTCTAAAATTAGATATATTTTTAGATTTTAACATTAAAATTTTAAAATTTTAAAGTTTAAGTTATAATATAAATTTGTGAATTTTTAAAAATTTGTACGTGATAATATTTTATGTATTCAAATAATATGTGGTCAGATATAGTTATAGTAAATGTCAACTTTAGTTCATCTTTCATTAATATAAATTTTTTTAAATCTATATTATATAAATATAGTAACAAATAGAACTCTCTCATAGAGTCCAATATTATTAGACTCTCTTAGATTTCAATATGACAAAATAGAGCTCTCTAATAGACTCTCTTGGGTTTCAATATTATGACAAAATAGAGCTCACTCAGACAGTCTAACTGTTTAATATAATTATGTCTCTTATCCGTGTTTTTAATACAACGCAAAATTAGGAGTTCTAATTCTCATGTAATCTAATTTGAGAGTCCAAAAATTTAAAACTCTGTCATATTCATTCTCACCAAAATAGAACTATTTCAGATAGTCCGATAATTTTAAATACAAATAAATTTGTGTCGATAGGATCCATCAGTTTTTATCTATATTAATATGTACCACCATGAAAAATAGGAGCTCTACAGGTGACATGTACAAGAAGTTTAGATAAGTAGAAGTCTTTCAAATATTTAGAGATTATTTAATTATAGAGATAATGAATCTCTAGCTACACGTAATCATTTTGTTCGACTTGGCATGAGCAATATAGTATTTTGGCCATATCTTAAAAAAAAAAAGAAAAAAAAAAGATTAAGGTACATGTTCTCTATTTTCTGTGTTATTATATAATGTATACCAACATCCAGTCGACTATAGGGTATATTTATGAATATATCATAAATTATGTTTTGCACAATATGTACAACTAGATCGTATGCCTGTAAATACACGGACGAGTTTTTATATTTTATGAATTAATTAGTCAATTATATAATTAGTTTTTGTTTTGAGTCGGATAATATATATTTGTAGGTCAATGTTAAACGTTCATTATAAAATATATACGACTATATTCAACTAATTTTTATTTTTTTAACTGTCACACTTAGTCACTTTATCTCCAGTTTTACTACTTATGCTTGTCTAAAAGGTTTTTACAAATTTCTCATATAATTAGTTTTGTTTTGGGTCAGATAATATATGTCTGCGGGTCAATGTTAAATGTTCATTATAAAAAATCTAAAACTATATCCATGTAATTTTTATTTTCTCAACCGTCATACTTATTAGTCTCTTTATCTTCACTTTTACTGTTTACTCTTGCCTAAAAGGTTCTTGCAATTTTCTTTGCATTCCAATTTTTTGACCAATTAAAATATATGATTGAAGAAATGGAGGTAGCATATATACATCATGTGAAGAATCAAAAATATCATAGTATTTAATCAAGTTTTTAATATTATCTTGGGGACCATTGTAATCTAATTAGATTATTATGGGTTTATTATGTGTATTTATTAGTTAATTAGGTTATTTACTAAATAAACATATTGAATTAGTGAATTTGGGGTTGAATTTAGGGACAATAATGTCCAATTTTAGCAAACTATATAACTAAGTTTGTGCTTTATATATATATATATATATATATATATATATATATATATAATGATTGATCGATTCCATTTTGACAATGCATGCAATATCATTGTTTTAACATAGGTTGAGGGCTGTAATCGTGCAGAAATAGAGGTCGACAAATGATTCAAAATAAATCGCCGTGATTTTGTTGTGGAGCATTACTTTTTGCATAAATCAGTGATTTTGGTGATCTCCTAATTTTTTTGTATTGGATATTATATGGAGCATCTTCTTTCTTTTGTTTAAAAGTGATTTTTTTATATCAAAAAAATAATTTATCCTCCAAAATCGATTATCTGATCAAAGTACATAAATTTAAATTCTTTTATTATACGTATTATTAAAAATTTTAGCCCATCACTTAAAAATAATAAAAGCTAATCTAAATTTAAATTCAGAAAATTTAGCATGACTTATATATATATATATATATATATATATATATATATTTGATTGCTTTTAAAGTTCATATAATTTAGGTATAATTATTTTCTCCAAAATTGTAATTAGGTACGTCTCTTATATGAGAAGTTATTCATTCATCGATATATAAAGTGAGAGCATGAGTTTGAAGTTCTGTCATAGATGACAGAAATGCCATTTAAATTTAAATTTCAATTAATTTTATATAATTGTTTTTTGATATTAATATTTTTTATTTTTAAAAATCTCATCTCGCACATACAACGCGTGTGCTCCTGATTTTAGTACACTAATAATGTAACTGATATCTTCAACTGCCAATGATTTAGGGCATACACGCTTCATAGAAAGGATTGCAAATCTGATGTCTCACTTACTATTCCATTTATTGTTTTAATTCAATTCAATGGTTACATTATAGGTAAAATTTGCATTTATATTTTACAGTTAATAAACTTAAATACAATAAAACTGTTAAATTAAATTTGAGACAACAGAAAAGACAACAAGTGAGACAACATATTTAGACTCCATAAAAAGTTAAAGGTTCAATATGAACTGCTCTATTTATAGGTTGGGGATTTTATTACTCAGTTAAATAAAAGTGTTAATTTTAAAAACTTTTAGCCTTTTAAGTTCTAGACCAAATTTTTAGGCTTTTAAACGAAAGCA